>CM050163.1:298804173-298898647 GCA_027410445.1 Discoglossus pictus
ACACACACATATGCACACTAGTGACTTGGCCGTCAAGAATGATGGCAATAAAATGTGAAGGCTGGCAATACTGTTTGCCACACAATACGAGGCTGTGGCCCCTATAACTTGTGGGCCTTTCCCACCGTCTACTTTACGAGCCGCTTCACCACTCATTGCAGGCCCCGGCCAACCCGCCACTTCTAAGAGCGAGGCAATCTTCTAGTAGCTGCTTGCATTTTATGACACGCACGATAATATTTATTTATATTTTACAGATATGAAACAAGATTTATTCACAGATATTCAACAGACATAGCTAAATATTTTTATGAATTGGAAGGGTGGTACTATCTTTTTTGAAAAATGTGTAGATGGACTTAACACTATTAAACCAGCAATTTGTTTCTGAGCATCATATAATAGTGGAAGAGTTACATTTTTGGGATGTGGTTATCAGCAGATGTGGATTTGGGTCATACTACCCGTGTGTACTGCAAACCTACTGATAAGAATACCATTCTACATGGTGATACTTTTAAGCCTGAACATTGCAAAACAAGCGATTCTATAGTCACAGTATTTGTGTATTGTTTGGGAATAACTCCAGTGTACATACTGCAAGATTATAGATGGATGAGCTCTATCAAGGATTGATGAGCAGAGGAGACAAGAGAGCTGTACGTGTTGAAGCCTATGAAAGGGCAATACACCCCTCACAGAAGGATTCGTTTGATGATCGGACTCATGCAAAGTCTGCAAAAGATCTGATTTGCTCCACATATTCTATTGATGCAAGGGCAATACATGAGACTATTGTTCTGTTGTTGCCATGGATCCTGCATTGAGAAACATATGCACCAATCATCCCAAATGGGATATTGACTCAGTTATTCATGGGGATTGGTAGGTGCCGGATAAATGTAGTTTCTGGTTGCTTGAGAGTTACATATAAAAAGAGGCCTAGATTAGCTGCACATAGGAAGCTCTTCTAAGTATATTTGTCAGTGAGGACTGTTCTAGCAGCAGCAGCTTTCACTCCTCACTTACACACAGGTAAGTTTGGCTGGAGGGTGCAGTGCTGACCCTGGGGAATGTAACGCCAACAATGCCCTGGCTCAGTCCCTCATGCCGGTCTGCTTCCAGGTAACATTGAATTGCAGAGACATACAGAGCATGAAATCTAGGTGCCTGCAAGCATTTTGTGGCATGACAACCTGGCTCCCAGCATTGGTTGAGCCCTGAAAATATATTTTTTTATTTAAATTACAGTATTCATTTTTTTCTGGTTGCTTGAGTTCTGATTAACGGAGAGTCTTCTGTACATATCCAGAGTTCCTGGATACTGATGGTTAAAGATGGGCGTTACAAATGCATGGATGGTATCACATGCAGGAGTTTCTTTGTATGGAGAATGTAATCTGTGCGACACCATCATTCTCTGAAATTAACAGTGGTGGCTCAGCGTTGTCATTGAGCAAAACTTATTGATGGAGTTTGATTACCTCTATAAAAATTATTTATGTATCCCTTTAAACGTAATTAAGGGTTTTAGTAGATTCAAAGATGTGTCACCAAACTGCTATAATTTATAGGCTAATAATATGACACCATTTACTATATTAATGCTTCTTTTTACATGGAGCGTGACTTAATGTACTTAAATAGGCTATTCTGAAGCTCAAAGATAAAGGATGATAATGATGATGATAATAATAATAATAATAATACATTTTTAAACTCATATTTTTATATGTTCCAATTTGGAAGGGATTTTTCCAGTGATCGTGTGATTGCCACATAAACTCTGAGGCCCTCATTCTATTATCGGCCGTAAATCGTCCGCAAAGCTGCGATTCCTTGCGGGGGTTCCGTTATCTTGCAATTCAAATAGACGGCGCCGCAAGGATATCCCCTTACGGCCGGCCGCATATCTTGCAACCGGCCGTAAGCTCAGAAATCTTTAAAAGCAAAAATAAATTCAAGACGGCACTGTAAAGCTCTGTAAATGCTAGGGATCATAATGGGGGACATGAGGATTAATAGCAACCCCCTCTCAAGCTTGCACATCAGCCCAAATCTGATATTTCATTAACTGTTTATTTTCCGGCTGCAGCGTGGGCGGGTCTGAGGTGCTCCAAGCACTCTGGACTTTTTCCATGGATATGTGACATAAATTAAAATAAAAATTATTTACGGATTTGAGTGAAGGGGAATGTTGTGCTATGAATGCTAACACCTACAATCACTTTATAGTCTCCTCAGACTGCAGGATGGCTTTATAATGTGCTTAATTGTGTGCCTGCGGGACCTTTTTGCTGCAAGTAAGCTGCGGCTCGGTTTTAGCCTTGCAGAGAGGGTTCCCGGAGCAATTGAATAGTAACCAGCATTTTCTTGCGGCCGAAACTCTTGCGGCCGTTTAAGATCAAAAGCTTTCCTCCGGCTCGTGCGGCCACAAGGGATAACAAGGCGCCTGCCGGAGTCCCCGGCCGGAAGGGAATAGAATAGCCGAATAGCTTGCGGCCGGTCCTTGCGGCCCTGCATTTCCTACGGTCGATAATAGAATGAGGACCTGAGTATTTGGTATACTGCAGGTTAATGGTATTTATGCTAAAATATTAACGCTAAACATATCATGAGCAATCCATGTGACATATTTGTGATTGTTTAAGGTATCGCTGAATTAAGATTGCATGAATTACACGCTGTTTGCTGGTGAATATTCTGTATGAGTATTGGGATGGCTGTTTTTTTTACTATTAATAGCCACAAGATAAAGTTAAAATGTGCAATCATTTCATTTGTTTTTTATAATTTAAAACCTCATACTTTGCTGATGGATTTGATAAGCTATCTTAAGGCCATCTTCAATTTATTAGGTAATTTTGTAACTAAGCTTATACTATCAACTACTCTTTCTATGTAACATAACTTGTTGTTTTGATTGTAATTTGTGAGTAAAGATATGTAATGAAAGAACTCCTGGCTACAGATGTGTGTTCCACCTATGACATGTTTGTATTGTTCTAGTAATAACACTTCCTGAGCTAATAGGTTAATTACTTTTAAAAGATTTAACTAATATTTTGAAATATAGAGGTGAATATCTCTTGTTACGTGATGGCTGCAGCATGATGGTTGCCACAGTAATAAATGCAAGAAAAGATCTTTAAAAGAAGGTCTCCTGGCTACTTACTAGTAGGTTATTTCCAGTGGCGCAGCTACTGCCGGTGAGGGGGTAGGGGCCTTTGCTACTTGACAGCAGTCAGGAGTAAAAGGAGGAGATTCTTAATTTAAAAAGTGACAAGGGCATATAATTATTATATAGAAAGATTAATTAACTACTTGCATATATTTTTGCAATTTGCAAAAGGGCCTCCAAATTATTTTGCACTATGGCCTTCCATTCACTAGCTCCGATACTGGCTATATCTATGCCATACCTAATAATACAACTGAAAGCTGATGCTTTGATAAAAATAAAAAAAGTCCAAGATGTGCCGATTAATACACATTTTCTTTTTAGTTTTTATTACCTTTAACGGTCCTTTCCCTCTTCCCCTACGCAAAAGATTGGCAGCAGCAGTGCCGCCGACAACTGCTAGATGGCGCTGATGATTTTCGGAATACTGCTGCACATTGCATATAAGGCACGACGACAGAAGAGGCCTTGAGCTATGAGAGGCGTGCCAGAGGCCCTTGAGAGCCCGCGCTGAACATAGGGATGGCCTTGCTGTCGATTTAGCGCCATCGAGTTGCGCCACGTCGGAGGGGGGAATAATTATAGGCCTTCCCTGACACCGGCATCTAGCAGCTACTTGCTGGCACTGCAGCTGTCAGTGCGGGCGATTTGTTGCGCATGCACAACGGGATAGATCCCTTTTAACATGTATAAATGAAACAAGCAATATAATAAAGTAATGATGAGAGCTATAAGGAAAACACTGTCTTCTGAAACATTTTATTTTTAAACATACACATTTTTTATGAATGTCAACTTTTTATCACTACAGTCAATAAAGGACAGAACAGCAGGCTAGCGAAAAAATCTGAGGCTGGGTCTGCAGGCACTAGGACCCAACTTATGTGGGCATCTGTTTCTCTCCCCTCTGCAGTGTTACCATATCATAAAAAGAGCTACAGATTGGCTGCCAAAGTCTTCCCTAATGCGCTGATCATAGCGGACCCGAGCACTGGTTTTGAATTTTCCGCCCTGCTTTATTGCACCCACAATGCACTGCAGTACTGTTTTGCGCCAGTGCTCAGATTAGCTCTGATCACAGCACTCAGAAAGAATAAAGGAAGAAGTTTACAAAGCAAACACAAATAATATTGATAATTTAAAAAAAACACACACACTTCAAAAGCATGCTAATTTAAGATAGATAAATCCTAGGAGCGAGGCTGATATTTTTAGTCGCCACAGTGACCTGGCGACTGGTATTTGTCAAGCCCTGGCTTAACAACATCCTAAAAACGTTTTTTTTGTTCAGTCCACTGGTTTCCCTATAGTTAGATGCTTTTGCTGATTTAATAAAGATAAAAAAGTATTAGAGACCTTATTAGTGTATTTTGATCTACTTTTTTTTTTCTTGCAAAAGCACAATCTACTAATCAATTATTCCAAACATATTGCATAAATATGCATTATTCCCACACCTACTTGTTTCTATCTACCAGCTGTCTGTTGTGCATCTTGTTCTCACTGCACAAAACTTTAAGTGTATCTGGATCTATAATGCCCTTGTTCAGTTGTGTCCGACTCTCAGTGACCCTATTGACCGCAGCATGCCAGACACATCTATTGTTATGTCTCTGGTTTTGCTAATCCATAAAGTTTTGATACTGGAGTGGATTGCCAGTTGCTTCTCCGATTTGTCTGACCTCTCTGCTATGACCTGCCTATCTTGGGTGACCCTTCATGGTATAGCTCACAGCTTCATTGTAATACACAAGCCCCTTCACCATGATAATGTAGCGATCCAGAAGATGTCTCACTGCACAGTAAGATCTATATACTGGATGAGCATGGTCTGCCTGTCACTGCAATGTCCATCAAACAGCCCTTTAGCAGCATTGCTTTCTAAAATAAATTAGGAGACCAGATTCCTGAGATTTAGATAAGTGACTGCAAACTTTGGGGAGCACATTTCAAACTAAGTAGTATCAGCCAAGATATTGTACAAACTGATAGAAAGTGTTCATAAAAACATACAATATAATATGGTGATTACTTTACTCACCCGCATACTCCACCTCCACATCAGCCAGGGCCTTTAGGGTGTTCTCATAGGAGACCGAGCTTAGATCCAAGCTCCCCACCTTGTCATACACACTCTTGGTTTGTGCAATGAGATCACTGGTCATGGACTGCATCTGCTCCACGGTCAGGTCCCATCTCAGATGATTGTCTTCAAACTTGGCCTGAGCTTCCATCATGTGACCTTTTTGAAAGTAATATATGGAGGTGTAAGTGTAGAGTCGACACCGTCCTTTGCCTATAGGAAGCACTTTAGGACGACGACTATAGGATATCAGTCTCACTGTTCTCCAATTCACTGGTTCTCCACAGATGGTCCTAGTACTGGTGCCAGTCACTTAGACTTTATGTGCCAGTTCTCAGGGACAAAGCAGAAGGAGGAGAACCTAACACTTTAAACCAGATCACTACCATTAATCACATTAGTATAGACAGATTATTGATGAACTTATCTACAGTCAAAATGTACTCTACTCAACTCACTGCAAAACTACATGAACATTTAGAGTGGCACATGTAGTATCACCCTGTTTAACATGTTGTGGATCTCAAAAGGTGGTCTCCATGGGTGCTGGAAGATGACCAGCTGGACCCGGATCAAAAAGGTTGTCAGACACGGTTTTAATTCAATATCATCCTGCACTGTACTGATGTGGCATAAATTAGTTGACATGGGTTTAAAGCACAACTTAATTCAGCACAATCTGGACCATGTCACAGTAAAGATCTCCTAAAAGCATGTTGAAATACTTTTTGCATTTTTGAAACATGCATTTTTCACTGAGAAATAAAATACAATCTGTGTTTACATATATAACAGACTGCCCACATGCTACTGCTATGCTGCAGCCAAACAGGTTGCCGGGTGTGTTCCCCATTCACGACAATAGTAATGTTTCGGAAGACTGCTCACATTTCCAGTTTGAAGGGAACAGACCTTGTAATGGGTTTATTGTTTTTTCTTAAGGCAGAAAATGCAGGTTTCTGCTCTCCTGCCTCTCTGGCATTTGAGCAATGCAGAGCAGCTCATGGAGGTTAGTGCTCTGATCGAGGTGCTGCAGCTCAGCTCCATGAAGTGATCAAAAGAAAAGAAAAAAAATCTATCTGTGCAGGCATGGAATGCTTGACTCGCCTAAACAGGACAACTATGGGTTTACTAGTCAGTGCAAAGCTGCCCTATCGATAACAGCCTTCCCCATAGAGAATCAACACAGCATGCACATCACATGCACTCAGCTAATTGTTTTTCATACAACAGCCAGTAGTCAGGATACACTTTGTATGTCAACAGAGACTTAAAATGTGTATCTGGTATTCGTGCAATTAAAAATAGATCATTTTAACATACACTCTTGTGCTCTTTCACACCATGAAGACCAGCTACAGTGAGGTAAGTGGCTCTTTAATAATGGTTGTAAAAGGGGGGCACTAAAACCCTCCATGCCAATTAATAACCTTTTATTTATTTGATTTAAACACTTATTTCCCTATGTCTTGTTAACAGTTAACAGCATTTGGACTCTGCTCATTCTCTTTGTGAGCTTTCCTGGACACTACCAGCATTCTCCGCTATCTTTTTCCTGGGCACTACCAGCACTCTCAGCTATAATTTTCCTGGGCACTACCAGCACTCTCAGCTATAATTTTCCTGGGCACTACCAGCACTCTTAGCTATAATTTTCCTGGGCACTACCAGCACTCTTAGCTATAATTTTCCTGGACACTACCAGCACTCTTAGCTATCATTTTCCTGGACACTACCAGCACTCTCCGCTATCTTTTTCCTGGGCACTACCAGCACTCTCAGCTATAATTTTCCTGGGCACTACCAGCACTCTTAGCTATAATTTTCCTGGACACTACCAGCACTCTCAGCTATCATTTTCCTGGGCACTACCAGCACTCTTAGCTATAATTTTCCTGGACACTACCAGCACTCTCAGCTATCATTTTCCTGGACACTACCAGCACTCTCAGCTATCATTTTCCTGGACACTACCAGCACTCTCAGCTATCATTTTCCTGGACACTACCAGCACTCTCAGCTATCATTTTCCTGGACACTACCAGCACTCTCAGCTATCATTTTCCTGGACACTACCAGCACTCTCAGCTATCATTTTCCTGGACACTACCAGCACTCTCAGCTATCATTTTCCTGGACACTACCAGCACTCTCAGCTATCATTTTCCTGGACACTACCAGCACTCTCAGCTATCATTTTCCTGGACACTACCAGCACTCTCAGCTATCATTTTCCTGGACACTACCAGCACTCTCAGCTATCAATTTCCTGGACACTACCAGCACTCTCAGCTATCATTTTCCTGGACACTACCAGCACTCTCAGCTATCATTTTCCTGGACACTACCAGCACTCTCCACTATCGTTTTCATTGGCATTACTAGCACTATCCACTCTCTCATTCATTGACATTACCTGCACTCTCCTCTCTCGCTCTCTTTCAGTGACATTATGAGCACTATTATTTACAGTGAAATTACCATAACCAGAATGGGAGTTGTTCCCAGTGTATCTTAGGTGTATTCCTGATTGCTAGGCACAATCTTTTGCTAGTATTAGTATAAAAACACAGAACTAAACCAAGAACTGAAGAAAAGCACACAGAGTACTAGCTATACCAAAGTAATAGGTCACAGTACTGGCCATGTCAATGTCCTTGTAATTAAATACCAGACAGAAATGGATAAATTAAAATGTATCTTTTAAAATACAAACTATTCGTAAACAAACAAATGTATAAAAAGGGCATATTAAAGCAATGACTGTAATATACAAAGCAAACAGCTGAGAGAAAGTTCTCTATATAGTAACTGTATAATACAGGTCTGTATGCTGTCTTGTAATGGGGAGGCAAGTAGACAAATTATACTGGTGGTGTACTACCAATATGAATCCCAATCCAGGAAGGGTGCTCACCTTATCATAGAATTATCTGGCTACTATCAGTATTCACAAGTATACAGCCAATAGGGTAAATGCTGTATATACATATTGTCCCATGAATTCTAATTAGTGGCAATATAATGATCACATAGAGATCAATACCACATCCCTTAGCTCGCTCCTCCCTCATACCTAGTGATGAACTCCTTTATATTAAACTAGCGACTTGCCCGTCAAAAATGACGGGGCAATAAAATTGTGAGGCAGATAATGCGGTTTTAATAGTAGAAAAAATATATAGGAACTATAGGGTTTGGAATGGATGATTCCTCTAAATGAGCTACTAGCTGGTATATTCTTGAGTACAAACAGTCTTCCCTCATATGGCAAAATAAATTTGCTAATCCTTGGGAGGACAGAAGTATGTAAATATATAAATATTGTGTAGCTCAAAAAAGTGTGGTTAAAACCAATGTAGAAAAAAGCGCATGGAAGTACTTTACTGGTTATGAAAAAAGGTAGAGGGGGGTTTATAAAAAATAAATGTACAAATGGGCTATAAAAGCCCCACTAGACCTCCAATTCAGTAGCCCATGAGTAAGCCCCAGAAGGGGTGAAACAGGACCGTCGGGACTATCATCTAAGCGCAAGTACTCTGGTTATTTGGTTTATTGATTACAATAGAGAGGTTTATATATGTTTGAGCTATTTTTTGCCTGTGTTACTTTACTCCTTGTGACTACTGTGAATTGCCAGTCAGCATTAATGACATATAGTAGTCTCAGGCAAACAGGAGTTGCATCACTATTGTATGCTATAACACTTCATTTGTACATTTATTTTTTATAAACCCCCCTCTACCTTTTTTCATAACCAGTAAAGTACTTCCATGCGCTTTTTTCTACATTGGTTTTAACCACACTTTTTTGAGCTACACAATATTTATATATTTTTTCATACTTTTGTCCTCCCAAGGATTAGCAAATGTATTTTGCCATATGAGGGAAGACTGTAGGAACTCAAGAATATACCAGCTAGTAGCTCATTTAGAGGAATCATCCATTCCAAACCCTATAGTTCCTATATATTTTTTCTACTATTATTACCATTGTTGAGGTGTTAGGCACCAAGGAACTTTTTCACAGTGATATACTTAATCAGATAATGCGGTTTGTCACAGACATTAATTTTTTGGGTCTGAGATCCTTCAACGCTTATTACGAGCCTCACGCTGAGCGCCTTTGGCGCTCATTGCGAGCCTCTTGGTTGTTGTATTTTTTGTTATCAGAGGAGCTTTTGCTGTCATTGTAAGGTTGGCGTTGATCTGCTTTTTGCGCTTATTGCAAGGCTGTCCCCTGCTGTAGTTTGTGTGCTATGAGCAGCGTTGGCGCTCGCTGTGAGGCGCGCGGTGAATGGGTTGTTAGTTTATTTCGATAGTGTGTTTTTTTTGTGTATATGTATTTTCTTATGCTAATTAAATAAGTACTAATGTAATAAATGAATATACTTTACCTATTTCTAAGTAATCTATGCAGGAAGCATTGTGCTGAAGAGCTAACAATCTGTTTTGATGTTCCTGCAGCATACAATGTAGGTTTGCACGGTTGTGGAGCTGAGGTGTAAGTGTCAGTAATGTGTGCAGTGTGTAGTGTAAATAGGCTGCGTGTACAGGGGGAAACCGTTAGTGTAGCTGTGTACTTCCGCATTGTGTAAGTCCGTGTTGTAAAATGGCAGCGAATGTGTATGTAGTATGCCGGTTTGGATGATGTAGCGACCTTGCTAAAAGTGTATCTTGTACGGCTTTTTGGAAAAGCTGTATGTGCTTGATGGTGTTTTGCGGCTTTAGTGTCGTATAGCCTAGTTTTCGTTTTTTTTTTTTTGGCCATTTTTTATCTCGCTTAGGGTTTTTTTGAGTGTCTAAACTCGGTAAATTGGACTTAAATTGAGGTGTAACCTTACTTCGAGGTCATGGGTGCCCCCCTTGCTGTGGGTAAGCTTTTTATGTCATTATTGTGTGTATTTATTGTTTTTTTAATGCCATTAAGGTCGTATTTTTGCGAGTTTGTAATGTTTTTTTTCCTAAGTCCCACGGCTCGTATCTTTTTGTGTAAGTCCGTATTTAGTCATTGCGTGTTAGTTGTTTTGTTTCAAAATCCCGCTTCTGTGGGTGTCTGTAACCGCTTGTGAGGCGGCGTAGAGCCTCCACCTCCGCAAATGCGGCCCCTTGCTTTGCGAGGATCCGCATTTGTGGCCTGCATTGAGCCTCGCACTCCCAAGCTTTCTAACTTACAGTTAGTCCATTATCCTAGTGTAGAGTAGGAGAGTTGCCCAAATGCTGCCTCTTCATGTGACTCCAATACGCTCAAAAGGCCTAAGCAAGGTTTCGCTCTTACAGCTTCTACAGAGGCCAACACTACTCTCTCACTTTCAGTGGCATTACCCACACTCCGCCCTCTTTCTTTCTGTGACATTACCGGCACTTTCCTCTTCTGACACCAGCACTCTGCTCTCTCCCTCCCTCCTTCTCTCCGGCGCTCTTTTCCCTCCCTACTTCTCTCCGGCACTCTTTTCCCTCCCTACTTCTCTCCGGCGCTCTCCGCCCTCTCTCTTCAGCGCTCTCCTCCCCCTCACTCCAGCGCTCTCCTCCCCCTCACTCCAGCGCTCTCCTCCCCCTCACTCCAGCGCTCTCCTCCCCCTCACTCCAGCGCTCTCCTCCCCCTCACTCCAGCGCTCTCCTCCCCCTCACTCCAGCGCTCTCCTCCCCCTCACTCCAGCGCTCTCTCCTCCCCCTCACTCCAGCGCTCTCTCCTCCCCCTCACTCCAGCGCTCTCTCCTCCCCCTCACTCCAGCGCTCTCTCCTCCCCCCTCACTCCAGCGCTCTCTCCTCCCCCTCACTCCAGCGCTCTCTCCTCCCCCTCACTCCAGCGCTCTCTCCTCCCCCTCACTCCAGCGCTCTCTCCTCCCCCCTCACTCCAGCGCTCTCCTCCCCCTCACTCCAGCGCTCTCCTCCCCCTCACTCCAGCGCTCTCCTCCCCCTCACTCCAGCGCTCTCCTCCCCCTCACTCCAGCGCTCTCCTCCCCCTCACTCCAGCGCTCTCCTCCCCCTCACTCCAGCGCTCTCCTCCCCCTCACTCCAGCGCTCTCCTCCCCCTCACTCCAGCGCTCTCCTTCCCCTCACTCCAGCGCTCTCCTCCCTCTCTCTTCAGCGCTCTCCTCCCTCTCTCTTCAGCGCTCTCCTCCCTCTCTCTTCAGCGCTCTCCTCCCTCTCTCTTCAGCGCTCTCCTCCCCCTCTCTCTTCAGCGCTCTCCGCCCCCTCTCTCTTCAGCGCTCTCCGCCCCCTCTCTCTTCAGCGCTCTCCGCCCCCTCTCTCTCTAGCGCTCTCCGCCCCCTCTCTCTAGCACTCTCCGCCCCCTCTCTCTAGCACTCTCCGCCCCCTCTCTCTAGCACTCTCCGCCCCCTCTCTCTAGCACTCTCCGCCCCCTCTCTCTAGCACTCTCCGCCCCCTCTCACTCCAGCACTCTCCGCCCCCTCTCACTCCAGCACTCTCCTCCCTCTCACTCCAGCACTTTCCCCTCTCCAGCACTCTCCCCTCTCCAGCACTCTCCCCTCTCCAGCACTCTCCCCTCTCCTCCCTCTCTCTCTAGCATTCTCCCCTCTCTCTCCAGCCCTCTCCTCCCCTCTCTCCCCTCCCTTTCACTCCACGACTCTCCTCCCTCTCACTCCAGCGCTCTCCTCCCTCTCACTCCAGCACTCTCCGCCCCCTCTCACTCCAGCACTCTCCGCCCCCTCTCACTCCAGCACTCTCCTCCCTCTCACTCCAGCACTCTCCGCCCCCTCTCACTCCAGCACTCTCCGCCCCCCTCTCACTCCAGCACTCTCCGCCCCCTCTCACTCCAGCACTCTCCTCCCTCTCACTCCAGCACTCTCCTCCCTCTCACTCCAGCACTCTCCTCCCTCTCACTCCAGCACTCTCCTCCCTCTCACTCCAGCACTCTCCTCCCTCTCACTCCAGCACTCTCCCCTCTCCAGCACTCTCCCCTCTCCAGCACTCTCCCCTCTCCAGCACTCTCCCCTCTCCAGCACTCTCTCTAGCATTCTCCCCTCTCTCTCCAGCCCTCTCCTCCCTCTCTCTCCAGCCCTCTCTCTCCTCCCTCTCACTCCACGACTCTCCTCCCTCTCACTCCAGCACTCTCCTCCCTCTCACTCCAGCACTCTCCTCCCTCTCACTCCAGCACTCTCCTCCCTCTCACTCCAGCACTCTCCTCCCTCTCACTCCAGCACTCTCCTCCCTCTCACTCCAGCACTCTCCTCCCTCTCACTCCAGCACTCTCCTCCCTCTCTCTCCAGCACTCTCCTCCCTCTCTCTCCAGCACTCTCCTCCCTCTCTCTCCAGCACTCTCCTCCCTCTCTCTCCAGCACTCTCCTCCCTCTCACTCCAGCACTCTCCTCCCTCTCTCTCCAGCACTCTCTCTCTAGCATTCTCCCCTCTCTCTCCAGCACTCTCCTCCCTCTCTCTCCAGCACTCTCCTCCCTCTCTCTCCAGCACTCTCCTCCCTCTCTCTCCAGCACTCTCCTCCCTCTCTCTCCAGCACTCTCCTCCCTCTCTCTCCAGCACTCTCTCTCTAGCCCTTTCTCTCTAGCATTCTCCCCTCTCTCACTCCAGCACTCTCCTCCCTCTCCCTCCAGCACTCTCCTCCCTCTCACTCCAGCACTCTCCTCTCTCTCTCCAGCACTCTCCTCCCTCTCTCTCTCCAGCACTCTCCTCCCTCTCTCTCTCCAGCACTCTCCTCCCTCTCTCTCTCCAGCACTCTCCTCCCTCTCTCTCTCCAGCACTCTCCTCCCTCCCTCTCTCTCCAGCACTCTCTTCCCTCTCTCTCTCTCTCCAGCACTCTCCTCCCGCTCTATCTAGCACTCTCCTCTCGATCTCTCTCTAGCACTCTCCCCTCTCTCTCTCCAGCACTCTCCCCTCTCTCTCTCCAGCACTCTCCCCTCTCTCTCTCCAGCACTCTCCCCTCTCTCTCTCCAGCACTCTCCCCTCTCTCTCTCCAGCACTCTCCTCCCTCTCACTCCAGCACTTTCCTCCCTCTCACTCCAGCACTTTCCTCCCTCTCACTCCAGCACTCTCCTCCCTCACTCCAGCACTCTCCTCCCTCTCTCCAGCACTCTCCTCCCGCTCGCTCTCCAGCACTCTCCCCTCTCTGTCCAGCACTCTCCCCTCTCTGTCCAGCACTCTCCCCTCTCTCTCTCTCCTGCGCTCTCTTCCTTTACCACAGGTCATTATTACATGTAGTGTCTTCCTGTAACACATAGATCTTTCTCCAGCCCCTATCAGTGAGTGAGTGGCCTGTACCTGTAGGTGCCATGTGATGATCCCGGCAGGTTCTCTGTGTCAGAGTGTGCCGGTGATGTAGTCTCGCGGTGCAATGTGGGAGATGGAGAGAGGGGGCGGGTACAGGGAGGAGGTAATAACACAGGGGAGGGCAGTAGTGGTGAACTTGGGACTGAGGTCAATGGATATGGAATGACAAAGGGGATGTTTGTTGATTACTTTAATACTGTATGTGCTGTATCCATGAGCAGTGTGTATACTTGTCATACTGTGTGCCATACACTATATCACTATGTCTGTAACCATGGGGCCAGGTACTAATATACAATGTAAGGCACTAATAATGTGTAAACCTAAATATACGTATAATAGGGTTTTAAAAAATCTTACCGCATGAGTCACATGGAATCTGTCGTCACATCCGGTTCGGGCAGTGACAGCTGGTTCCGCTTCCGGTTCCAGGCTCTGGCTGCATGTTCGCTGTGTGTCTGGTGAGCTGGGTTGGGGATCCCGGTATAGTGTACTGGTTATGGCAGATTGACCCACACATAGTGTACGTGTGCTGATAGAGGGCGGAGAGGAGGTGACACTGAGTATCACTGGAGTCATAGGGGTGGGACCAGGTATACAAGGGAATGTGCCCGGGGACATGAGTGGATCAGGGAATGTGCCAGGGGACATGAGTGGATCAGGGAATGTGCCAGGGGACATGGGGGATCAGGGAATGTGCCAGGGGACATGGGGGGTCAGGGAATGTGCCCGGGGACATGGGGGATCAGGGAATGTGCCCGGGGACATGGGGGATCAGGGAATGTGCCCGGGGACATGGGGGATCAGGGAATGTGCCAGGGGGCATGGGGGATCAGGGAATGTGCCAGGGGACATGGGGGGGTCAGGGAATGTGCCCGGGGACATGGGGGATCAGGGAATGTGCCCGGGGACATGGGGGATCAGGGAATGTGCCCGGGGGCATGGGGGATCAGGGAATGTGCCCGGGGGCATGGGGGATCAGGGAATGTGCCAGGGGACATGGGGGGTCAGGGAATGTGCCCGGGGACATGGGGGATCAGGGAATGTGCCCGGGGACATGGGGGATCAGGGAATGTGCCCGGGGACATGGGGGATCAGGGAATGTGCCCGGGGACATGGGGGATCAGGGAATGTGCCCGGGGGCATGGGGGATCAGGGAATGTGCCCGGGGGCATGGGGGATCAGGGAATGTGCCCGGGGGCATGGGGGATCAGGGAATGTGCCCGGGGACATGAGTGGATCACGGAATGTGCCAGGGGACATGGGGGATCAGGGAATGTGCCCGGGGACATTAGTGGATCAGGGGACATGGGGGATCAGGGAATGTGCCCGGGGACATGGGGGATCAGGGAATGTGCCCGGGGGCATGGGGGATCAGGGAATGTGCCCGGGGACATGAGTGGATCACGGAATGTGCCAGGGGACATGGGGGATCAGGGAATGTGCCCGGGGACATTAGTGGATCAGGGGACATGGGGGATCAGGGAATGTGCCCGGGGACATGGGGGATCAGGGAATGTGCCCGGGGACATGGGGGATCAGGGAATGTGCCCGGGGACATGAGTGGATCAGGGGACATGGGGGATCAGGGAATGTGCCCGGGGACATGGGGGATCAGGGAATGTGCCAGGGAACATGGGGGATCAGGGAATGGGACATGGGGGGGATCTGGGGACATGGGGGATCAGGGAATGTGCCAGGGAACATGGGGGATCAGGGAATGGGACATGGGGGGATCTGGGGACATGGGGGGATCTGGGGACATGGGGGGATCTGGGCTCATGGGGGGATCAGGGCTCATGGGGGATCAGGGAATGTGCCATGGGGGATCAGGGAATGTGCCCGGGGACATGGGGGATCAGGGAATGTGCCCGGGGACATGGGGGATCAGGGAATGTGCCATGGGAGATCAAGGGACATGGGGATCAGGGAATGTGCCAGGGAACATGGGGGATCAGGGAATGGGACATGGGGGGGGATCAGGGGACATGGGGGATCAGGGAATGTGCCCGGGGACATGGGGGATCAGGGAATGTGCCATGGGAGATCAGGGGACATGGAGGACAAGGGAATGTGCCAGGGGACATGGAGGACAAGGGAATGTGCCAGGGGACATGGAGGACAAGGGAATGTGCCAGGGGACATGGGGGATCAGGGAATGTGCCAGGGGACATGGGAATGTGCCAGGCGACATGGGGGATCATTGAATGTGACAGGGGACTTTGGGGATCAGGGAATGTGCCAGGGGACATGGGGGATCAGGGAATGTGCCAGGGGACATGGGAATGTGCAAGGCGACATGGGGGATCACTGAACATGGGGCATCAATGAATGTGACAGGGGACTATGGGGATCAGGGAATGTGCCAGGGGACATGGGGCATCAGGGAATGTGCCAGGGGACATGGGGGATCAGGGAATGTGCCGGGGGATCAGGGAATGTGCCAGGGAACATGGGGGATCAGGGAATGTGCCTGGGGACATGTGGGGGGGGGGGGGTCAGGGAATGTGCCTGGGGACATGAGGGGGGGGGGGCAGGGAACTTTCCAGGGGACGTTAGGGGTCAGGGAACGTGTCAGGGGATGTTGGGGATAAGGCAAAGTGCCAGGGGACGTGAATGATCAATGAGTTATAGGGAAGGGACAAGGTACACCCCCCTTTCTCTATATACACAGAATAGGGGTGAAGAAATAAAGCCAAATAAATGTGTCGATGCTTATTTCTAATGAGCGAATAATTTCTAGTTACCCCTGGGACAGTACTGTGTTTAGTCTAAAACCCTGTTCCAGGACATGTGGTGTATTTGCAATATTCCACTGATTTGTGACGATTTAGTGTGAATACCAGGAGCATAGTGTAAATCTGATTGTGTAACATGGCCGTGGTGATTTCAATGGTAATGTTTACTGGAAATGATGGTGAAAGATGACCGTGTATATCAGATGTCCTCAGAGACAGAGTATACTTTTTCTGGTGGTGTTGGTAAAAGTCAAAAATACTTTTGGAGCAAAAACTAAATGGCATTATGAGTTCTGAAAGATTTAGAAAAGGCATTGTATGCCTACATCTGAGTAGGATATGCATCGTGAGATATCCAGCTCTCTCCAACTTCTCGGGTTCAAAATTACTTTGCTATGACATAATATCACCAACCAGTAGATGTTTTCTTCTTACTTTCTCTCCATAGCATATCTGGTGTGCTGCAATTCTTCATTTCATGTTGTTGTATTTACAGACACTGCAACTGTGAGCTGAAGGATTTGCAGATTCGATGGAGGACAAGAAGCGACTGGCATTTTCCATCATCCAATATTTACATGACGAGTTACAGAATGGGGGGCTCTCCTCCGATGCACAGGAGAGTCTTGAAGGTCTGGATCAATGGAGTTTTTGTTGTGTATTATTTTTGTTGGATGACTTTTCACACCCTACTGTTGTTGTTCCTATATTCTATGACTTATACATATGTACCTACTTCTGTAGGTATATTTTGAGTTTGTGGTTTCACTTTGGAGGCCGTACTGCAGGGCCGACCTGTCCCGACACCATTAGATGCCTTGCATACAATTCAGAAGTTTTTTTCATTCCCATATGTTCATTGTTTGTTTATAGAATACTAGTTCCTGTTTGTCATTTTAGTTTTTAAATCTGTACCTCCCAAATAAACTCTTTTTCATTCCTACCTGGCTCATGCAGAATATAATATGTCTTTGTATTTCAGTTGCAATTCAGTGTCTGGAAACTGCATTTGGGGTGTCCATGGAGGATAAAAGCCTAGCAGTCACACAGTCCCTCCAGGAATTGTTTGCAGCAGCTACAATAAAGGTAAACATATTTCTGGAAAAAAGTAATCCATATGTGTCTTTAGAAAGCACAGTATTGGCATTTTCTTTTTTCTTGGACTGAACTGTCATATTTGAACCCTAACTTAAAATTACACTGTACTGGTTCAGAATATGGTATCACTTTAAACCACATAAGAAATTCATCAGTTGAATGTTGCTCAACAATTGTACTTTTCCACAGTAAACTTATATTTATGTTTACAGTTTTTACCTGTCATCCAGCCTTTCTGATCCACTAATTAAGGACAGACTGATGCTTATTTCTAATTAAATAATAATTGCTCATACTATACTGTGTTCAGTCTAAAGTCATAGAAAATTATAAGTCTGAGCAGGCCCAGACTCAAAGAGGTACATAAGCTGATTAGACTACTTACTCTCTGTTACATTGAACACAATACATTCAGAGCCCCAGGGGCAGCTGGTAAGTATTAGCAGTAATGTCCCCATTAGAAAGAGACTTCACTCTGTCTTTATTGGGTAGATTGCACAGGTAAAAACATTAAACTTCAATACAAGTTATGTGTAGGAAAATACACATTTTAGTAAAAATCATTTCATAACGTACTCCATACCTAAAGTTATGAATGATACCAAGCTCTGAGCCTCTGCTGTGCCACTTTCTGCATTGTTGCTGTGCTTCGGATCTAGTACTAAGCTGCTATTCTTTTTTAGGCAGCTTTAAATGAGTGCCTCATATTCTCTTATTTCCAGGATACTTCCTGAGCGTCCAGTTAAATTCTTTGGCCCTCATTCAATTGCAATTTGGCCAAGTGAATAGGGCTCTAAATAAGCACACAACATATTTTTTTAAAGAAGTTTTTAGTTAGTTTACATCTATCCAAAAGCAAGTTTTTCACTAACTAAAAACTTCTTTAAAAAAAATATGCTATGTGCTTATTTAGAGCCCAATTCAACTGGCCAAATCGCAATTGAATGAGGCCCTTTGTGAGCTATCTTGTTTACTAACCATTATTTATTGTAAACAAACAGCATTTACTTCCTAATTATGGGTTTCTACACTGTGTACAATTAATAGCATATCTAATCCAAGCAGGATCACCTTATTCATTTAGTGACACAAAGAATGGACCTATTCTTTTATGGTATCGCAGCACGAGGCAGCAGCAGTGGCGGTGAGCATCTGCTAGATGGCGCTGACGATATTCCAGTGCAATATAGAGTCAAGGCTTAGGTAAACTGTTGTAGTTAGTACAAGTGTTAGGCTAACATTATAAGCTGAGAATTTCTCAGCTTTTTTCACTGCAAAATATCGGCAGTGCCATCTAGCAGTTGGAGGCCATACTGCTCGTCGGACCTGTCCCGACACCATAACAGGATAGATCCCAAATAATTTATGAACAATGTGGGTCTTTCTTTCTTTATTATTATTATTATTATTGTTCATTTATAGCGCAGAAATATATTCCGTAACCCTAAAAAGTGTTAAACTTTTTATATTTGTTGTCTGTAGGAAGTTCCACAGGTAAATTCCGGGCTAGGTTCTCCTACTGCAGAGGACACGGTCGAAGCTGAAAGACTCAAAACAGAAGGTAACATGTCTGAGTTATTAATACAAGCAGACAACACACACATTATCATTAGCACAGTGTGCATGTTTACTTATCAGCTTTTATTTCAATCTTCCAGATTGGGTTTAAACCTTGTGATTACTGGTCATTGTCCGTTGCAGTTCACTACAGGTCATCCTCATAGCATTCTCTTACTATATAATACTGCCATGAGGAGGGGGCATTTCTAGAAAGTGCTACTAAAATTACAGCTGCAATGGTCTCAATTTGAAATCATTTAAAGGGGCATGAAATGCAAACTTTGATGCATTTAAAAGAGCATGTTTTAAACATTCTAAAAGTCATTCTTTATTTTATTTTTTTCATGAACAAAATATTTTGCGAAATGTATTTAAACGTATTGGTAACGAACTGGAAATGCCACAGAAAATACCTGTGTAAGCAGAGTATGCATTACTCTAGATCTTTTTGGCAGACATTGCGGTCAGCTCTCTATCTTGCACCTCTTTTTTGCCCTATTCCCCTTCTCCTGTACCTCAGCACCCTGCCTTCTCCCCTGTAAACCAGAATATATAAACTTTTTATCTATTACTTAAAATAGTAACCAGCAATGTGCTGCTTCATTCACAATTTTATATCACAATTGCATTTGGCAGGATAAACTAATTTTTAATTAATCAAGCAAAACATTTATATAAAACAAACACATAGCACAAAGGGAGGGTTCCTTATTAAATAATACATCTGAAATTAAAGACTTTGTTGTATACACAGTAAGACATACATTGTAATTACTGAATATAACTGTATAATACTCAGATATGAGCAATTAGGAAATGTTATTGAGAGATATTTTATTTTTTACAAGGGCTTGAGAAACCCGGAAGCTGCTTGCTCTGAAAAGGTTTTACTTTTGGCTCATTTTTTTTTTTTTTTACGATTCTACATATATCTACAGTTTATATTGATATAATTTACTAGATTCTACAAAACTATGTTGTTACCTCCTTGTTAATCTGTCATATATATTAGTCAACCCCTGTTTTATAAATGATCACTTAATGTGCTTAGTTGATTTCACAAACAGTGTTTTATTCTTGTAGAGAGCGTCTATGTTTTTATATCAATTGTCTGCTGTCCTGAAACTTATTTGTCTTTATCAGGCAACGAACAAATGAAGATAGAAAATTTTGAAAGTGCAGTTGATTTCTACACAAAAGCTCTGGACCTGAACCCAGCAAATGCTGTGTATTATTGCAACAGGTATTGATGCTTCTATTCTACAAATATAATTTTTTATATGAATTTTGCTGAATGTTGATTATATCCAACAGGTCATTAACATTTCTTTCTTTGTATAATTATTTATTATTAACTTTAATTTGTAATGCGCCAACATATTCCGTAGCGCTGTACAGGGTAAGAGATCAGGGAAAAATACCATAGTAACAACTGAAGTATATGGAGGGCCCTGTTTTGAATTTAGAATCTTTGTAGAAAGTGCTTTTTTCCCAAAGATAGGAAACTCTATACTTACAATCTAAATTATTATTATCCTTTATTTGTAACGCGCCAGCATATTCCATTGCTCTATACAGAGTTTACATCAAAAACAATTTTAAGACATTGCAAATATTTATATAAATATTCCAACAAACATGTTAATATGTAAGATCCCATGTATGATGTCATTTACAAACTTGAGGGGATATATTTTTTCACATTTGACTTTTGATTGTCTTATTTAGCTATAGATAGAGACTTGAAAGACGTGGAGAAAGGGTTTCTCTTTCTTTTTAAAATTGCTGCTAAATTGGCAGTAGTAATAGCCATTTTAGTTCTTTGTCACAGTGTTTGAATCTCTTGTTGGACTGCTGTACATATAATTACTCTGCTCCAGTCGGTATTGGAATATGACGTGCGGGTTTAGGTCGTTTGCACTGATAATTGCGTGGATATTGCATCTTCCTAGAATGAAGCAGTTCCTGGTTCAATCTACAGCCATGTCTTTTTTTTTTTTTTATGCATTTGCAAGATAGAGAGCTGGAATAAACTATATAAGACCACTGTGAGCTCTGCAGTGCATTGACAGTCACATATCCCACCTTCTGAGTTTCACATTTTCTACCACTTACAAAGCATTGCAAAACATCAAAATTCCACGGCAGATCTGACACAGGATAAGTCACACAAATTATCCACATCACTAAAATGCCTGTAAGTAACATAATTCTTGAACATTGTACCAAAAAAAACAAAAAAACATTTCCTCATGATATTTATGCATCTGTCAGAGGGTAAACAGCTGTTCCATGACCATTTTAAGAAAAAAATGTTTTTCCTTTTCTATCCCTCTTTGATTGTAGGTTTGTTCATTTTTAATAGTTACTCCCTCCTACTCACTGCATTCCTGTAATCGAATGTGCTTTACAAGATTGTTCTCTCAACCATGATTTAACATTTATGATATGATTCACTGTTTATATCCGTGGCCTTGACTTGTAGAGTATCCATAAATATTAAAAGTTAGACACTGACTTTATGATGTGTATGTGTCCTGTGCAGGGCTGCAGCTTACAGCAAGCTTGGGAACTATGCTGGAGCTGTGCGCGACTGCGAGGAGGCGATTTCCATTGACCCAAACTACAGCAAAGCATACGGCAGAATGGGGTATGTTTTCTTTTAAAATCCATTTAACATAGTATGAATACCTTTTTAAACCATCTTCTTTACTTTATTCTGGCATTCCTGGTTTTTGCAGACTGGCTCTCTCCAGTTTAAACAAGCACGCTGAGGCTGTCGGCTTCTATCAAAGAGCCCTGGAGCTGGATCCAGATAATGAGACCTACAAAGCAAACCTGAAGATTGCTGAACAAAAAATGAAGGAGCTTCCTAGCCCTGTAAGTGTCCTTCCTCTCTCTGAGGATTGTGGTTCTCTCATTCGTGGTGATATCAATTTACTGAGTGTTTGTTTTCTACAGATGTCTGCCCCAGGAGGATTTGATTTAGCAGGTTTACTGAATAACCCCGGCTTCATGAACATGGTAAGATTACTGTCAAAGTTATTGCCCAGTGTAGACTCATTGGTTTGATGTAGGAAAGGGTTAAGCTCACATTAGCCACTTAACCTGCCCATCATTTTACCAATAAAACTCAAAATATATGAAATACATGTAATTTGTCACCCCTTGGCCCACTTTGCTTCAAAACAAAGCAAAAATGTTGAAAAAGTGGTGCGGTTATTCCAGATACCACTTATGAAATATGAACCCCCTTCTTCATTAACTAAGTTCATTTACACCACAACGGTCATCTGTACACATGTTATGTCCTGTCTGCTGTGGTCTCACATATATGCTCCCATATTTGTCATATTGCTGTTGAATTGTTTTGTGAAGATTGTGGCTGGCCTTATAAGATCCCTTGATATAATGCCTCAAATACTTGATTTCTATAAGGAGAATACATGTTAAAGCTTAACTTTTATTACAAAACATAGCATGCTACAAACTTCAGGTGCTAATCACGTGCCACAATCTGACACATCCTAATGACGTCATCGGTCGACAACACACTCTACCCGTCATACGTTTCTCCAATTTTCCCTTAGCGCTGTCAATTTATTTTGTAAATAGTTTACAAAATAATAATAGATTTATATTATTCCACTTATTCATTTTCACTCATTTATTATTCACCTTTCTTAGGTGACTATAAAGGGCTACTAATGCCCTTCAATTATAAGATCCTGTTTGCTCCATTTTTATTTACTGTAGCCAATTTATATTATTTTCAGTTATGTTCTGTAATAAAATTAAGTTTTCAAAAGTATTCTCTTTTTAGAGATCAGCAGCCTTATTAAATTGCGATTCGGACAATTTTTTACAGAAGTTTTTAGTTAGTGAAGACTTTGCTTTTGGATAGAAGTTCACTAACTACAAACTTCTGTAAAATAAATATGCTATGTGCTTAAATAGAGCCCTATAGAATTTGCCTAATCACAATTTAATAAGGCTGTAGGTATTTGTGGTGTGCCCTATAAAGCAGAATATTAAAAATCCTTTAACTAGTCAGCTGTTGCATGACATCCATAAGACTGCTGTCTTTGCACATAGTTACTTAAAGAGCAATGCAGAACCTTCCCAGACATTATATGCAATCCGAAAATTTACAAGAAAATTAGGTTGCTTTTTAATAACTTTTTTTTTTTTTTTTTTTTTTTTTGCTGTTTTATCATATCATTATTGTTTTGTATTTTTCAGGCATCGAATCTCATGAATAATCCTCAAGTACAACAGCTGTAAGTTTCATTATATTCTTTTCATAGATATAAGAACAATTAAAGGACCATGGTGATCATACAGTTAAAATATGCATTTGCAATCATTTTACTTGAAAACAGGCAAAATAAATCCTGCAATGTATTACTTTTTTATGCAGTTACCCTGCTGAGGAATCTATTTTAGATTCCAGTGGCCTACTCCCTGAGATGAGATGAGGCTTTGAATGCAGCGTGAACAATGGGAATATGGCAGTAATAACTGCCAGTGCTCTCAATAACACCAATACAACTCTCATTACTTTACTTTACAAGGACACATCAGCTCAGGTTTCTGCAACCTGTGGCAAATGTGGCTGAGTACATTCAACCATATGGAGAGTAGTCTAGGAATGCAACATATAGTCAACACTTTACTCTGGAGCTTTTTTTGTTTGTTTTCTAAACTTCAGATAATTCATTTTACAAACCGTGCAAGATGAGAGAGGTGGGGAAAGGGTACAGCAGTGGCTATTTTTTTTATTTTCTGGGTAAAGATTTGCTTTGCTGCTGTATTCACATGTATTTTTTATGTTAATTAATGGTGATCTAAAAAAATCGGTTTAACATGATATACATAATACACTGGCCTTTTAAATAATATGCATAATAATAACAAAATACAGGCATTGCCTATCCTTTTAAATTTGTGTCACTGAATGAAACATTGGACCAACATTGTATTAACCGCTCACATCCATGGGGAATAAAGCTGTACTTGTTTGTTTATAGGATGTTGATGTGATTGTTTGTTTGTTTGTAGAATGTCTGGGATGATCTCAGGTTCCAACAATCCCATGGCTGGAGCTGGTGCTGGAGCCGCAGCTGCTGGGAGCGTCCCCCCAAATGACCTGGCCAATCTCATACAAGCGTAAGTGCATAATAAGATGGATTGTACATTATATGTATCCCTCGCTTCTTTGTGCTTTTTTCATTTTAAGGAAATGAATATTTCAAATATATTTTCTATTCTAGTGAAACAAGCTTTTCATATCTGCTGTTTTAGGGTAATTTGTTGTGACGACAGTGTGCAATAAGAGTCATTAAGGGATTCTTCAGGCTTCTAAATAAAACACACCAATATATGGAGGATGTTTTTACCTGAAATATGATATACTATTAATCATAAACTTATTTAAAGGGATATGGAACGTTTCTCTATTGTACTAGGTTTATAATATACCTGTGTATATTTTTACTTATTTTATTAAGTGCTTATAAGCTCTATTTTTACTGTCAGTAAAGTATGGGTCTGCTTACTACAGCTCATGAAGACATAGACTCTGTAGTACTTGCTGTGCCTCATACTAACCAATCAGTGACTATCTCTCAGCAACATGATGCTGAGACATGGTCCCTGATAGGCTAGGACATTACACTACACATCCAGCCCTATAGAGTCTGTGTCTGAATTCACTGCAGTTGCCAGATTTTAGGTATATAACAGAGCTTATAAGCACTTCTTAATAAAGTACATAAAAGTAAATATATACATAGGTGTATCATATACCTATACCTTTTTAGATAAATTACATTTATGAGAAAGGGTTATAAACAGCCCCGTTGGATATCTCAAAATGGAATTATAATATTGTAATCAGGAGCACCTGCTTGGTGTCTACTGCATCTGTCGTGGCTTGAAGTTCTATACTAAGAGTACAGGACCGCTGCTGAGAAACAAGCTCAAATAAGGGAATGACTGACCATTATTATTATTATTATTAACTTTTATTTCTAACGCGCTGTACAGGGGATAAGAACAAGAAAGTATACAATATTATACACCATTAACAGGCTGCAAAAATTGGTGGGCTCTGTTTTGAAAGTTCCTTTTTCCAAAGCACCATACAAGATTGGAAACTCGCTACTTACAAACTAAAGGGAATGGAAGACTCAGAAACCTGGGGAAGAAAAGATGAGGAATAGCAACGGTCAGGAAGAAAGTGAGAGTTTGCATAGATAGGAAGGGGTGCAAGTTAGAAAGTTTTTCTCATTTAGTAGGAGAGGGAAGGCATCTGACAGTCCTTTCTAGTTTATTTCTTCATTAGAGCATGCTGGATTTTTTTAGTGGTCCTCTAAGCTTTACTACTGTAGAAAACAGCATCATCATAAGGAATTTACAATGAGATTAGAGGAAAGGTGGTTCAAGCAAGTTATTTAAGTGTAAACGCAGCACTGACAGCTGCAGTGCCATCAAGCGGCCACTAGATGGTGCTGTCCAGTTTGAGGTAAGGCAAAAATTATTCCCCCCTCCGACGTGGCGCAACTTGGCGGCGCTGAATAGACAGCAAGGCCATTGCTATGTTAGGCACGAGCACTCAGCACTCGAGGCCCTGTGGCGTGCCTCTCGAAGCTCAAGTCACTTCTGTCAGTGCGCCTTACATTGGGCAGCACTGTCGGAAAATCGCCAGCACCATCTAGCGGTTGGCAGCGGCACTGCAGCTGTCAATGTTTTCTGATGTTTTGCCTAGGGGAAGAGGGAAAGGACCCAAACCGCTTTTGGAGTTTAGCATCAGAAATGTTGGTGATTGTAGGTAACTTTTTTAAAAAGGTGTGTGAGGTTTATGACAGATTTTCAGTGAAATAATTTGTATATAGATATATGACAACTAAAATATTACATACAGAAAATGTAAACAAAGATACCTGAGTGACATTTTGAAGCTGGGAATGAATGTCATAGAGGGAGTTCTACTATGTTTTGAATAAAAAATCTGATGGACTTTTTCTGGCCCTTTACCTACACTGCTATATAAAAAAACTAATTTAAATGTTTGTGATGAATGAATTGTTATAATTAATATTTATTTGTTTATTTCCTAGAGGTCAACAATTTGCTCAGCAAATGCAACAGCAAAATCCTGAGTTGATAGAACAGCTGCGCAGTCACATCAGAAGCCGGCCTCCTAGTTCGAGTAATGAGGATCAACAGCAATGATGTTAAGTAGCAGCAGGCCAAGGGAGATTGCAACACTTCATTGGAACCGGGCAGAAGTGACCACATCTAGGCCCGTCATCCTTTAGGTTTTGTGAGAGCAGTGGCCATTCACAAACTTTGGGGGGGCGGGGAACAGTTTTTTTTTTGACAATTACCTCATTTTCACCTCCTCACCGCCACCTTTTACAAGAACCCATTAAATGTCACTTACCACACGGTAGCACAAAGGGCTGAACATTTTAGTCTTTCCGCTCCTGTTGAAGAATAAACTTGCAGTATGTTTGTCCCTCTCCCCTGGATCTCAATCTCCATATAGATATGATTTATATAAAGGATTGTTGCCATTTTCTGTCTATGTGAGTTGTGGATTGTTACAAAATCTCCCCCACAGCTTCCCTCTCAGGAGCATAGAGAACCTGCTGAATGGAAAGTGACACACTTTGTTCTGACCCACAGATATAATAAAGGGGATGTGGTCGTGACACAAATTAAGAGCCTTCATTATCCTTTTCCAACTGAATTGCCATAAGGGAGAGCATATTAGTCAAATCAGTGTATAAAATATATTCTTATTGTTTTTCTTTTGCAAGAAGAACGTCTTGTGTTGGTAATCCTGGCAAAAGTTAGTGTTTCTATGTCGGCAAATACAGCGTCCAGTGTGAATATCACAAATGATGTCCTTCTAGAATCCTGTGTGTCATTTGATATCACATTTATAACAGCAAACTGACAGCCAAGTATTTTTCACGCTCAAGATGTTTTAATAAAGAATATTTACTGCATACACTGCAGTATCCTTGCTTTTTAACGGTAACGGTTTTATAATGGTTTCCATTTTGAAATGCCTTTTTTGAAGTATCTACCTTTTCCAAGAATCACTCCCAAGCCTGAAATGGTAGGTTTTAATAGCAAATTATTGAGTACTTACCTGCTGGTACGAACTTTTTAGGTGGCGTCATTGTGAAAAATAAATCTTCTGAACACTAGGAATACGTACAAGAAGTCTGTTATATGAGGTAATAAAGCAAGTATTTTATTTCATTCTTGGCTGAGTTTGCAGTTTGTAGCTGTGGAAGTGATACTCCTTTTGTATAATTAAAAAAATCATCAGGTTTTGTCTCCCAGCAAACATTGGTTTTTATCTGTTATTTTTTTTTTAAATAAATGTTACTGATTTCCTTAGGTAGCCTGCAGGATATGTGAGAAAAAAAAAAATCCTTGTGTAATATATTACACTGTTACTTATACACCTAAGTAACAGAGATAAACACTTAGCTATGGGTTTAAGTAGGTCAAGGGCAGTAGTAAGCATTGGTGTGCCAGATTATTTATTTAATTATTTATTTATTTATATATATATATAAACATATATAATTTGTAGACTCTTGGTTAACCGGAACTCAAGCAACCAGAAAAAATTGAATACTGTACTTTAAATAAAAATTTCAATTTACAGGGCTCAACAGATGCCAGGAGCCAGGTTCTTATGCCACAAAATACTTACAGGCACCTAGCTGTCATCCACTGTATGTCTCTGTAATTCCATGTTACCTGGAAGCAGACCGGCATGAGTGACTGAACCAGGGAATTGTTCAGCACCGCACCCTCCAGCCAAATGTACCTGTGTGTAAGGGGTGAAAGCTGCTGCTGCTGCAAGAACAACCCACATTGATAAATATACTTAGCAGAGCATCCTATGTGCAGCTAATCTAGGCCTCTTTTATATGTAACGCTCAAGACAACAGAAACTACATTTATCCTGCATCTACCAATCCCCATGGGTGGCGCATAACTGAGAGTCTACTGTGTGTATGTATGTGTGTGTATATATATATATATATATATATATATATATATATATATATAAATAAATAATATCTGAATCCTCTCAAGACCCATCATACAGGCCATGGTTTAGGTCAAACACTATGTAAACACAGATGAGGCAACTAGTATTCAGCATGTAATGGAGTCTCAAATTGCTTCAATTGTGTATTCATACAGTGTTTGACCTAAATCATGGCCTTGTGGAACCACTGCAATGGAGTACTGTTGTCATATATATCACTGAGTGGGCTTTGCTTAATCTAGCAAGTGAAAATATTATTTTACTACATAAAAACATACTTATGAAAGGGTCTCTGTAGTCTCAATGTGTTTTTTTTGTTTGTTTTTTGATAACTGGCAAAATGTTGTAGAGAAGAACATTAATATGATCTTTATTAGATATTACATGCAGTTTTGATACAGGGGTGTAAAATCTTAAAATGTACAGAACTGCTACAAATAAAATTGCCTTTGTTCTCAATAGGACTAATGGAAAATTTATTAGTTTACAAATATCTTCCTTGCTAGGGATATGGTATGCATTATTAAGTTCAGTTCTTTAAGATAACCTATGGGACTACCTAGGCTAGATCAGTAGCTCTTAACCTATTCCACCAGGGCACAGGCTGGTTACCTGTGAGATCCAGAACATTTTGATCATGGTGATGATACATGTGACACTACATTATCATTTAGCTTTGCACTTACAGTAATAGAGTACACTTTAGCTGCAGATGCTTTCATTAATAACCTATTGGTAACTATTACAAATGGTAGTGGTATGTGTGAAGTGCTCGGTTCTCCTCCTTTGTTCCTGAGGACCAGCAGATAATGTCTTAGGGGCCATTGCTCCCAAAGTGGATAAATATCTTCCCCACAAGAAATCACCATATATGTGAACACTATTATATGTGTGTACACTAATTTTCTTTGATGTCTGTAAAGTAAGGTTATATTTAGAGGACTTTATTGGTAATATTATAAAGTGATGGTGTGTGATATATTAACTTATTTCATGTCAATGACTATTATGTCCCAACTTATTGATATACAATAATGATTGGAGCCAGAGATCTTGATAACATTCTCCTTTAAGGGGTGTCACAATAAATGTGTCCGGGTCATTTCAGCACTGGTGTATTGGATAGCTCCACATGGGAATGAAAATGTCTCGGAACTGATTTTCAGTGACTTGCAATCCGAACCATTTTGTAATAGTACTCTTAGCACTTGAGTGACAGGCGCCCCTACCAATCCGGTGACAGGTAGATGATATTGTGTCATCACTGTCCAATAATGCTCTCCAAACTCGCATGGTGGGCGGGTCTCTGCACGATGCTGTTGTTGTGATGGTTCCGGGGAGGTCGGAGCGACCGGTCTCGGTTCAAGAAGAAGCTGCCACGTTACGGAAGCCAGCAGAACAGCGAGCAGGAGCTGGGGCCGAAATACAGAGATGTGAAAAGGTATAAACGCCTTCGTATTACTTTACTTGTGATTCCCTAGGAAACAAATCATGGTCCTGACCTCATAGAGCATAGAATGTGTATGATACATTATAGTGTGGTATATACACGTATAGACTCACAGTCACGTATAGATAACCTCCAGGATATAGAGGGGCAGACAGGAAGGTGTCATAGGAGCCACACAGACCTATGAGCCAGAAAGGAAGCCCTTAGATACATTATAGAAACATTTAGGGGCCACAAGGATACATTTATGAGAACTGGCTCATGGAAATTTCCAGTATCTATCTATATATATATATATATATATATATATATATATATATATATATATATATATATATATATATACAGTAAATAAAAAGTACATCTGTGTTCACACTTGAATGTCTAAAGCAAGTTAAAAAACCTGCTTCCAGCTCAGAGTTCAGAGAAAAACAGGTATTACACTGCATTCTGGGAAGTTGAGCTGGGACACACAAATGTGCTATATATATATCTATGCATTTATAATTTATCTATCATTTATCTTTCTATCTGTCTAGGTCTATATATATATATATCTATGCATTTATCTATCATTTATATATCTATCTATCTGTCTAGGTATATATATATATATATATATATATATATATATATATATATCTATTGTTTTTAAAGTAGACCTGTGCATCATTGGCATATATTGTTACACTATACCTCAGACATGATTTAGTCACTAGGCCACCTTATGAAGGGTGCAGAATTAGCTTGCAGGGAGATTGCCAGAACTGGTACTTAGGAGATAGATGTTAGATAGGCTTAAGTGAGATGGGGAATAAAAACATAGGAAAAAGAGGATATGGGTCAGTGCCCTGATTAAGGTATGGGCTTTAGGGGTTGCAGCCAAGGGGCCTCGGCTAGCTGTGGGGCCCGAGAAGAAAAAGGAAAAGCCCTAAAAAAACAAGGAAATTGATGTTTTTAAAATGAAATTCCTTGATGATCCTTAAAACATTGTGTGGTAACTGTAGACAGCCAGACATCGCACCGGCTGGGCCTGAGGGAGGCTAGAGAGCCTTTTGCCAAAGGTCTGTAGAAAAAGGATGTCTGGTAAGGAATGATAAGCCTTTCACAGAAGTCTCCTATTGGACTGTGGAGAAAGGAAGCGCATCACAGAATTGGGGCCTCAAGGTACCTGTAGCCCAGGGGCCTACGGTGTCTTAATCTGGCCCTGTATTGGGTAGATAGGGGGATAGAGGAAATAATAGATTAAGTGGGCTGGGAAATAAAAAAATAGGAGCAGAGGGAGGATAGAGTAGGGGGATAAAAGTAAGAGGAGAAACTGAACAATCAGGTTAGAAACAAGAGAAGAAGAGAGAATACCTAATGGGCAAGATAACATATTTAATGCACCACTTTATTACTGCCTCCAAACGCCATCACCTTGGTCTGTTAAAATACCTGACTCTGACTGTATGTTTTGTTGATCATATTTTGTAAACAGAATCATTTTAAAATATAAAGCTTTAAACTAAATGTTAACACAGGTATAGTTGTTTTAGCCAGTACAGAAAATAATTAGTTTGCAGTGTAAATTTACACCTCGAGAATTATTTAGTTTTTGGAAACTAAATTGCAATAGATAATATATTTTAATGCTCAGCACCTTGTAATTGGCAGGTGCACTTTAAGCCGAAGTTTAATGACTTATCAATGCTGTTCTACATCTTCAGAGCACTGAAAGACGACTAACATTTTTGTCTTGAAGCTTTAAAATAGATGCAAATTTTGCTATTTCATACAATCTTTTATTTAACCCAGTCATTCGTTCATCATTGCTACATGTTATGAAAATACTAGAAATCCCAAGCACCCAGTAAATGCCTATACATGTTATTTGCTGAAACAATACAAATGATGTTTCCATTTTGCTCTTCATGTTACTTATTTGACTGTAAGATCTATTGAGTGTAATCCAAATGTTCATTTTATCTTAGTCCTAAATCTATCTTTGTTTAATTTTCTCCTTTTTTGTTTCCCTTGTTCAGTTTACTTAAAAACCATGATGAAAATACTACCAAATCTATTCACCTCCTGTGTGTGAGACCATTATATGTTCTCCGATCTGAGATCTTGCATCTACAACACGCTACACTCAACACCATGGATCTCCTACTCATCAAGCTTCTTTGCCTCGTGGCCCTGTTCATACTGATGATGATGGGGTCTCTGCTGCCAGTGAAGGTCATGGAAGCAGAATGTCATAAACGTGCACAAACAAAGAAACTACTAACACTGTGTAATTGCTTTGCTGGAGGAGTATTCTTGGGTACATGCTTCAATGCTCTGCTTCCTGCAGTGAGAGCAAAGGTATATCTACTCCTATTAATTTAATTAAGAAACACAATGTTCAGCAAATATAGAATTATTGGGTGTATCAGCTTTTTTATATTAAAATTTCGGCACAATTTGGACCACATCACAGTAATGATCACCTAAAATGAAATATGTGCATTTTCCCTGAGAAATCAAATAAAATATTTGTGTGAATATGTAATAGACCGCCTACTGCATTACTGAAAACAATCGGGTGTCAGGGGTGTGTCCCCCCATTCAAGTCCATAAAAAGGTTTTCGTTAGACTGCTAATATTTACAGTTTGAAGGGAACATAACTTGTAATGGGTTTGGCAGAAAATCCAGGTTTCTGCATTCTTGCCTCTCTGGAATTTGAGTAGTGCAGGGCAGCTCATGGAGGTTAGTGCTCTGCTCCAGTGGTGCTTTGTCTAGTGGTGAAACAAAATAAGCCTTTACTAATCTATCTGTGCAGGCATGGAATGGGGGGGATCACCTAAAACAGGTCAGCTGTGGGTTAACTGGTCAGTGCAGTGTAAACTGAGTCCAATTGATGCTGTTATCAATCACAGCCTTCACCATAGAGACACTGACCACTATACTTAGCAATCTGTTATTTTCTCATGCAAAAGCTAGTAGGCAGGATAGACTTGTATGTATACATACTTTTAACATGTTTGATTTTTTTTTAGCTTTTATTGGTGCAATTACAAAAAAATAGATTGTTTTAACATACAATCTTGTGCTCTTTCAGGAACTATCACCGAAGATATTTTTAAATAAGGTGTGACTTTGCTTTTCTTGCAAATATGCCTTCACTTTAGATGTTTCTGCTGATTTCCTGATGGCCACACTCCCTTTAATATTTCCTCGTGCTGTAGGTTTATAAGTAGTATGTTCTGTTTCTGATCAAATGAAAATAAACTAACCAAGGCCAATATATGGCATCATTTAATATTAGGATGCAACAAATACTTTATCAGTTGTATGGTAATGAAACATGAATTTTCTTACAAGGAAATGATGTGGAATTTTATTAATCAGCCTTTCTGATTCACCCTGTTGATCAGGGTTCAGCAAACTATGGCTGTATGGCCAAATGTGACTGTACATTTCTTGGCTAATAAATGGCAAAATAGGCAATAAACCTAACAAACATAACATGTAAAATGTTTACTGTAATGAAATTCAGTTCTTTAAATAACAATATATCAAGTTTGAGTTACTACCTTTAGATTTAAATGATACCGTGGAACAATGCTAGATCTATGTGTTTTATATAATTACTTGTTTTTATCTTTGTTTAGACATTTTGATAGGAATTGTTCAACAGGCCTTATTGTGCACATTACTGATTTGTTTATACCAGGACATTTCATGATGTGAAAATGCCAGCAATGAACAGTATTTATGAAACTGCCCGTGAGATATGCTGTATAACATTCAAAAATATATGCCCTAAAAAAAAAAGGTTCCAGATGTGATTTGTTCATCAAATCTGATTTAAATGTGTAGCTGGCGCCATCAATAAATACACAGAAAGATAGGATTTGATGCCAGATTAGAAGCACTTAGCCTCCCTATTATATAATGAAGCTTACAGTAAGCATATGTACATATTACTTTTTGATGTGTTTTATCACAGCTGTAAAATATGATGCATGTGATTGTGTTTAAACAGCTATGTAATTCTCAGTAACATTTGTCATGTAAAAATACTTTTCTTTCTTATAGTTTGAAGAGGTTCTTGCTCTGGGAAGCTTTGATACAGATTATCCACTGGCAGAGACTGTCATGATTGTTGGGTTTTTCCTCACGCTCTTTTTGGAACAAGTCATCCTGACATTTCGGAAGAAGAAACCTTCTTTTATCAACCTGGAGACATTTAATGCTGGGTCAGACGTTGGCAGCGACTCTGAATATGAAAGCCCATTTATATCCTCCGACAATGGCAATAACATCTATGAATCTCGTCATAGCCACCACTCTCATGGTCTGAATGTCAAAGAACTGACCAAATCAAGCCCCCTTCGGCTATTCACCCTGGTATTTGCACTCTCTGCTCACTCTGTGTTTGAAGGCCTTGCTGTTGGATTGCAAGAGGACGCAAATAAACTTTTGAGCCTGTTCATTGGAGTTGCTATACATGAAACTTTGGCAGCCATGGCAGTTGGTGTCAGCATGGCAAAAGCCGAACTTGTGTTGAAAGATGCAGCCAAAATGGGCTTGTTGCTGAGCTTAATGATTCCCATTGGCATAGGCATTGGGATGGGTATAGAGCGTGTCCAGACCATGGCCAGCAGTGTGGCATCAGCTGTATTACAGGGCATTGCCGGAGGGACGTTTCTCTTTGTCACCTTCTTTGAAATTTTGGTCATGGAATTTGAAGATAAAAATGATCGGTTACTAAAAGTTCTGTTCCTAGTTCTGGGTTACACAATTCTAGCTGTACTAGTCCTATTTAAGTGGTAATCCTTTGTAAAAATCATCTCTGTAAAATGTAAACACTATGTAAAATAAAACTAGTTATTAATATCATAGAATTGTAAATTAAACAATGTATTTCATTTTTGTCATTTATATTATAATAGTGAATGCTATATTGGACAGCTGATAAGGAGCCAAGTGGACTTGTGCACCAAGATCAATTATCTCAATTATTTACTCCAAGGAATATGATTTAGTGTCAGGAATTATATGCTGTGCTCTTCCAGGTCTCAATTTGTATAGATTTTTTTTTTTTTAAATATAATGTATTTGTATTATATCATAAACTCTGTTGAAAATATCTGAACATAAGAACTGTGTTAAAAAGCAAAGCCATTATGTTGATAATGATTTTATAGAACCATAACAAAAGTACCATGCTTAATATCTATGAGTCAAAGTCCATGTTTTAAATGGTTTATATAATGTATATCATGCTTTTTGTTTGTTTTTCGCCAAAAGAGAAAAAATCTATTTTCTAATATTTATTTGCGTATTTAATAACGTTCAAGGTTTTGCTCATCATTGCATATGTTGATTTAATTCATATAAATTATTAGGAGCCTTTAAACAGATATTGTGGATTTTTGTATATTTATATTTTGTAAATACTTTTCTAAATCCTCAATCCTGTCATAATACATAATTTCTGAGTTCTCCCAGACAAAACTGTATTGTATTTCTCCTTTAGGCTCCTTTTTACAAAGTTATTACAATGATTATTGGCCCTGATCTGATCATGAGTTGCCAGGAGTCATGCTTCTTGTCGCAAAGTCCATTCAGCAAAATAATAGACTTGTGAGTACATTTGCATGTCCACAACAGGCCAGTAAAACTGTCTCCAACTCAAAATCTCAAGAAATACAATGTTGTCATTGCAATCAAAGAGTCTAGGAGGAGACAAATACGTTCACATTTTAACATGGCACCTTTGTGCCTGCTCTTCTGAACATAGCACAGGGTAGATGTGGATGAGTTAGATAACCTACCCAGAGATGACACTGTTTTGATAATCAGGATGGGGCTGCCTGCTGACTTATGTTGTTAATTTTCTAGAAAGACTACTAACCACTGGTTTATTCTGGTACACACAAGTGTATTATTTTATGTACTGGATGTCCGCAACATTGAAACTTCTTTGTTTATTCAGGTCTTCTAATCACATACTAACTACCTATACATGTTTAACTATATTTTTGCTGCTGGCTTAGCAGTGTTTAACATTAGCCTATCAGTGTCTAGTTTATAAGAGGAATCTGGATTAGATAGTCCTGAAGAAAATGTAAGGGAGATGTCATTTGAAATATAAAGTACATAGTAACAGGGATATAGTTCATATTATTATATTTAGGTAGATACATCTGAAGGTTAGGAGTCAGGTTATGGATCATATATAGAAATATTTGTATAATAGCTCAAAAAGTTAGGAGCCAGCAGTAAAATGTTAGGAGCCATGGCTCCTGCGATTTGTCAGGCCCTAAAATAGAATATTGTTATATGCAGCATACATAATACATACAGATATGGAAAAATATTAGGCTTCTAAAATTGTTATTTTTGGCTCCGTAATAATGTAATAAGTTATCTCTTCGAATGGCTTCCTTCCAGGCTCCTATAAAAGAAAATGTCAAACTCACAAGCTTTTGATATAGCCCTGCGTGTTTATATATATATATATATATATATATATATATATATATATATATATATATATTTATATATATATATAACATTTACACACACACAAGTTTCCTAGGCTCCTACTTTTCCTACTATTTTCCATAGTATTATTTATCACTATGAACAGCTTCCTTCCAGGATCCTAGAAACAGCTTATATGGCTCCTAGGTGTTTATATAAACCGTGAGGTAGCTGTGTGTCCATCAGGATGAATAATTACAGTATTGCAATATAAAGTGCAGTATATTAATATGTTTGTCAAAAAATGGGATCCCTATATACTGCAATACTCTTTTCGATCTATCTGTCTAAACAATAGCCACTGAAAACCAAATTTTGACCAAAAGATTAACCCCCCCCCCCCAACAACATCTTTGGCTACTGTCAAATTAGTATTGCTTAAATAATTTGACTTGTGGACATAAGTTTGTTACTTTTTGTTTATAAAGATAATTTTGGATAATGCAAAAAAAATGTTGATTGATTTTCCTCAATAGCTGCTTATATACTACAAGTTTATTAAGTCATGTGCACTGATTTTTTTTGTATGAATTCCTTATTCATTTCAAGTGTCATAGGTGATTTGAACAAATAAAATCTGTCAAACGTATTTTATCTGGTTTAATGTGAGTCATGAAATGTGGGTATTTAAAGTATATTACAAATAATTGAAAGGTTATTTATTTAGAAATAAAAAAGGCTCATAAAGTGCCCCTGTAATGGTCCAGCTTTAATGATGTTTAAGTTATAAACATCTGTTTAAGCAATCTTTCCATTCATTACAATTTAAAAAAAGTAAATTTTTGTGAAAGAACATCCACTGAAATCATTTTTTACACCATTTTTGGGATTCTTCTTCTTCCAGATTTTTCGAACATTTTTGCCAAGGAAGCCATGCAGTAAATAGGCAGCTGCATATGTGTAGGTTGAGGTCCTGAGATTCACCAAACACAAGTATAGATGAGGAGTATGGCTTTTATTAGTTTATACGTTTTATTACCTACAATGGGAAACCAGCTCCTAAAAGTTGGGTTATTGGTGCAAAGTGGTTGCCCTGGACTGTCACCCTCACTTTGGCTCCACCATCATTACATTGAGCAGTTCCTAACTTTATAATATGTAGAAGAATATTTTCAAAATGCCTTGTCAATGGTCCTTTAAAAATATCTAAGCTTCATCCTAATTATTTTCAAGGGTAAATTGACATTTGCAAGACTCATTGCTTTTCAGCCTTATTAAATTGCGATTCAACAAAATTAAAAGGGCTCTATTTAAGCACACAGCATATTTTTTTTACAGACGTTTTTAGTTAGTGAACTTCTATCCAAAAGCAAGGTCTTCACTAACTAAAAACTTCAGTAAAAAAATATGCTATGTGCTTATATAGAGCCCTTTTAAATTTGCCGAATCGCAATTTAATAAGGCTGATTATTATTTGAAAATTGCTGAAATCCGATTATGAAGCTGGATCGGATGTAATTTAGTCACATTTGTAACTTCTCTGCCTTTCTTAATTAAAAAAATTAAAACGAATATGAAAGTGATACTGCGTATGTTTTAATGTTGTTGGGCATGAAAAGAATGATTTATATAGAATATTGAGATGTCGTTCTAATCATATTAAATGCTTCCCTTTATGAAGTAACAGAATGATTGATGTTAAAAAATGACCACTTCATAAAGTTCAGTCTTTTTAGATTTCTTCCAGTCTTAGTAATCTGTGAATTGGTAATTGATCCAGAGGAAGGTAAAAAAAAATAAAAAACGGAAACATTGCCAATTTACTCATAAAGTGGAAAATCCTTCCTGATCTCACATACTGGTAATAGGATTATTCCCTGGATCAATATCCCTTTCTCCTGTTGTAGATATCCAATATATCCAACTCCTTTAATGTTACCTATTGAAGCTACTGTCACAACCACCTTTACAATCTGGTTGCCCTTGGCATGGCTGTTCCAAACAGTTTATTGTAACCACTAGCTGCAGTCCCACTGCAAAGTCCTAAAAAGTTAAGTATTTAAGACGTTTTGGAGATGTCAAATTTTTATGATATGCCCTGTAACACAATGTATGAAATTATTCCAAAATGTCTACGATAATTCTTGGATGAGAAACTTGAAACAACATTATGAAGTAAATATAAATTGTGATTCAATTAAATTAAATTGTGATGATTTCAGTGGCTTTAACTAATAAAATATGCTTTGTGTAAATATATTAAAATAAGGTATTTGCACATGTCTGTGGCTTTCCAATGCTTCTTATATAGCCCCCCATGGTTGCAAATGGACTACTGGTTTTTATGACTGAATAGAGTATTTTGCAAAATTTTACAGGTAAGCCAGCCCAGGCTCCCAGTGCAACGATGTGCCCCCTCTCTATCTCCTCTCCGCCCTATAGTCCCTGAAATAATTTTGAAGGCACTTGTAAATATTACCAGCAAAACTTAAGCTTGGCTTGCCAAAACCTACTAGTTTACTGCTAAAGTGCTTTATCTGTAACCCTGGGGCTCTATTTTGTATGACCAAGGGCTTTTATAAGGCAATCACTACACAAAAAAAATGGCCCTAGGAAGAGGATTTAGGTGGGGATGTTAAGGTCTTCCCCTTCTGGATCACTATCTTGTTGTGATGAAGGGGCTTGTGTACTTTAGTAAAGCTGTGAGCTATACCATGTAGGGTCCCCTGGTGAAGGAACTGGTAATCAACCAGGGACATAATGATGGATGTGCCTGACGTGCTTCTGCCCATATAGTCAAGACTGATCAACTAAGGTCTTGGACATATTTTGGCGTGATGGTTTGGATCATTGGAAGCCATATTAGGTTATAGAAGAGGTACATGGGTTCCGAATGAGTCTATTTTGTTGTTCTGAATGTTTAAATTGATCACAAACTGTTTTCCACATCTGAAATAATCTGCAAATACAGATATTGCTACTTGTGCAAAAAAAAAAACATAATATATCTCAATAAACCAGCGCACTATTTTTCATTTGAAGTTTTATAAATAAATATATTGTTGTTTTTGTTCATGTGATTTCTGAAATGTGGAAATAAAAGTCCCTAAACTAGAATCATCTGTGTGGGTAAACCTGGGTTGTTTGCTTTCATTGCCAGGATAAACAGGTCTAAATCCCAGTGGTAGCAGCTTTGGGCAGATTGAGCTGTGTAATTGCAGCTCTGAGCAGTATTCACATCCCTTTGGGAGGGAGGTAGCTGCCAGCCAGCCCCAAGCTGTTCAATAGCAGCTAATGAACCTTTTCCTGTATTATCATGACTAGAGCTGCCTCATCCCAGCTCACTATATGAGGCAGCACTAGTCATTATATATATATATATATATATATATATAATTTCTTATTATTACATATAATATATATATAATTTCTTTTTATTACATATAATATATATATATATATATATATATATATATATATATATATATATATATATATATATACTTTTGTATCTTAATTTAAGCTGCTATCACAAATAATATTACATAGTAGTGCCCACTGCATTCTACACATGACTAACATGGCTCTGCGTCACATGTTCCTGGAAATGACGCAAAGAAAGGCTGTATTGCGCCAATGTATAGAAGCACATGACAAAATGTATTGTATTCTCATCTCACACAACAGAAGGACCATTAACATCCCTCCTCTGGGTGAGTCCACTGCAGTTTTTATGTATAAACCCATTAAAAACATGCAATTTGCAGGATAAGAATGTAATGCTTATGTGTGTGGTAAACCCATATCTATCTATCTATCTATCTATCTATCTATCTATCTATCTATCTATCTATCTATCTATCTATCTATCTATCTATCTATCTATCTATCTATCTATCTGTCTATCTATCTATTGGTCTCTCTATCTATCTATCTATCTATCTATCTATCTATCTATCTATCTATCTATCTATCTATCTATCTATTGGTCTCTCTATCTATCTATCTATCTCTCTATCTATCTATCTATCTATCTATCTATCTATCTATCTATCCAGTGTATCTCCCTCCCTCTAGTACCTCTCTGCAGCCCACATAATCCTGAGGAGTCACCCAAAGAGGTGATGATCAGTGACAAATGGCATGTCCCTGAATGATTAATCACTGAGGGAGCAGTGCCAGAGAGCAGGGGAGCCTGCAAACTGCTGTGTCTGGAGCTTTACAGGAGAGGTGTCTGGAGGAGCTCTGCACATCCTCTGGGCTTACTGACAAGCCAAGAGAGGAGAGAGAGAGAGAGAGAAAGGACAGAGAGAGAGAGAGAGAAGCAGCAGCAGCCACACACTGCAGAGGATCCTCAGCCTGCAGCTCCAAACAATGCTGTAATACACAGGCAAGGAGAGAGAAGGTGAGAGGCTGCAAAACACAGCCAATTATATCTACTTATTAATATTATTGCACTACAGTGATGGCATCTCCAGAAAGGCGACAGTGAGGAGACAAAATCCTGCAGCAAAAGAGGCAGCATCTTAATGAGGAGAGTAGAGGGAGGGAGTCGTGTACAGCAGCTAGGAGAGTGTGAGGGACAGTATGAGGATGGGAAGGCATTTTATCACAGGACACTCATAATATGGGGAATTATTTCATATGTGTGTGTGTTAGGGGTTTATCTATAGATATATGTATGGCTATATGATATGTGTGTATATATATCTATGCAACTGTCTATCTATATATATATATGCATGGCTATATATATATCTATAATGATATGTATGTATATTTATCTATAAATATATGTATATGTATCTCTATAATTATATGTGTGTATCTATTTATCTATCTATATCTATATATCTATATGTATCTCTATAATGATATGTGTGTATATATATCTATGCAACTGTCTATCTATATATATATGTATGGCTATATATATATCTATAATGATATGTATGTATATTTATCTATAAATATATGTATATGTATCTCTATAATTATATGTGTGTATCTATTTATCTATCTATATCTATATATCTATATGCATCTCTATAATGATACGTGTGTAAATCTATCTATCTACAGATATATGTATATCCATACGTATCTCTATAATTATATGTGTTTATATCTATCTATGTAACTATCTATAGATATATGTATGGCTATATATATCTCTATAAGGATATATGTGTCTATCTATCTATGTAACTATAGATATATGTATATATATATATATAAATATATATATATATATATATATATATATATATAATGATATCTATCTATCTATCTATCTATCTATCTATCTATCTATCTATCTATCTATCTATATACACAATACCCATCTCTCTCTCTCTCTCTCTCTCTCTCTCTCTCTCTCTCTCTCTCTCTATATATATATATATATATATATATATATATATATATATATACTTATATGTAGATAAATATACAATATATTTGTAATGTTTTGCACTTATATTCATGTTATAGATTACTGAAAGCTGTACTATGCATATTCAGATGTGTTGGTGTGCTAATGTTCCTCTGATGAAACTCCAATTTGCTCTAGGATGTACATTTTTGCTTTATTTATAGGCTGACCCCACTTCACTAAACAGTGCTATGCATTCGCCTAATTTGTGGTTGTGTAATTGTTCAGTCATGTCTGACTCTCTGTGACCCTATAGACCGCAGCACGCCAGGCACATGTCTGGGTGCGCTTATCCATAAGGTTTTCTTGGCAAAGAGTAGGTTGCCAGTTCTTTCTCCAGTGGACAGTGATTTGTCTGACCTCTCTGCTATGACCTGCCCATCTTGGGTGACCCTACATTGAGGTACACAAGCCCTTTCACCACAACAAGGTAGTGATCCAGAAGAGGAGCCTCATTTAACTAGTACTAATATGAAGCTTCTGGAGTAGCATTATTTGTTGAACTTGGGCCACCAAGAATGACCATAGTGACCCTAACCTTGAGCTGGCAGAAGTTCAGGGCACTGACCATGTGTGTTTGTAAGATGATGTGCTCCTCGCAGGTGTGCTTGGACAAGGGCACTTCTACTCAGTGTGATAACCTAGCACTGTGCTTGGTGCAGAGTGGAGGGGTGCTATACCTTCAGAGTTAATATTTCTAATTAGGAATGTAGTAAAGGACTCTCAGATAGGTTCCAGAAATCTTCAGATTACACTCATTTCAGGCTTCCTTCAATTAAAGTATATGGTAGCATTATATTGCCAACTTAATTAGACAGATCTCTGAAAGCATATGTCCACAGATCAGAAATATCCTATTCACGACTGTATGGGTGGGGGACGAGGGCGATAATCCTAAACAGGGGTGTAGGAACTTTGGAGGGGGGCGAGGGGGACAAATCCCCCCCAGATTTTTCAATAGGTTTATAGAAGCAGTTGTGTGTTATTTTTATACTATATGCGGTATCCCCCCAGATTTTCGTTGGCTCCTACACCCATGATCCAAAAGCCCATTATCCCTCTGCATCCTCACAGGAAAGTTTAACATAGATATTGCATTCACATTGCACTTATCTTATTTACTTTGAGCCCTGGTATTCACATAATGACTTTCCAAATCAATGGGAGCTTTCTACACTCATAAACCAGGCAGATGTGGATCATGCTCTAGAGGACATTCATTGGTTAAATTACCCTCATAGGAGAAGATGCTTTCGTCATATATGGAAAGAGGAGGTTGGATTGTCGGGAAATATTTATATATGAGATTTCAGGTGGAATAATGGGTAGATTACTGTTAAGTATAGAGAGATTACAAGGCTAGCAAGAACCAAGAACAAATTGTATCTGAATACTGCACACTGTATATTTCTGTACAATGATCTATTATAATCCTGTGTATGGCTAAAAATAAAATTTGAGTGAACCATAGAAAGGAAATCACAAATAGTATATATAGAGGTTATTCTATTTTAATAAATATATCATATTTTATATAATGTATGGTGTCAATATCTTATTAGCAGTTAACCTGATCGAACACATTTGATAATAATATATAACTGATGAATGGCGGTGATTAAGGGGTTAGATAAATCTATTTTTATCCTGAAATGTAAATCAATATTCATTCTTGAATGGTGTGCTGTGCGTAATATGGGGGTGTAGAGCTGTGTAGGATTGTGAGGTTAGAGACTCATCCATGGAGCTGCGTTGAGGGGTCAGGCTCCAGGGTGGGCTGTGTGGTTGCAACTCTCCTCCCCTCTCTTTTGTTTCTCATTGCAGTGGAAGGAGAATCCTGCAATTCCACATTCACATTAAGTGGGTGGGTGTGTGTTTTGTAAGACACAGAAAAAGAGCAGTGTGTGATGGCTCGTTCTGCTGGGAAAGTCGCCGACCACTGTTAATATTGTAGCTCATATAATATCAGCACTGTACTGCAGAGCACATTATTATGTTCATATGTAACCAGGATATTCCTCTGTAAATCAAGATGCTTTGCAAGCTACAAATGCTTATTTTATAGGGAATACTTGGAATCTGTATAAGTGGGTTGGCAACACATTTTCTTCCATTCTGCAATACATTGAGTTGGTAACCTCATATGTATGTACCGGTATTAACATATATCTGTATTCCTCCATTATAAGACATGCTTGTCCCACCTGGCCGGCACTTTCCTGGTGTAAAGCCTTCCTATATATAGCCTTATGACTATAATTAACATTATAGAATCCCTTTACATCAGCAGCGGGACTACACAATATAAAAGAAAAGTTGACATTTTGGTAGCTGTTCGTGTATATTAATACACATTATAATGTTGCAAATTATTTAAGATCCTGTAGAAACATTTTAGGAGTCTGAATTATTCCAACACCACATTATATTTATAGCTTTTACCATTTTGATTCGGTGTCTCTTCTAAGAATCCTTCAATATTTTCCATGATTTAGTACATATCCATGACCGGATTACCCAATAGGCCAACTAGGCAGCTGCCCATGTGACGGGCGCCACTTCTTAAAAAAAATGGTTTCTGGTTTAAAAAAAATGAAATGTTGCAGTTCATAGACTGGCTACTAGTGGTAACCACCTAGAACAAGACAGTTACAATAGGAAAGGGAACTTACACATACAGAAAAGGCAAGAATGGGTCCGTGCATACCTTGCATACTCACTCGCAGGGGCTCCTCCACTTCACTGCCTTGGGGCTCCAACAAGGTAGATACGGCCCTGTACATATCCCTGCTACCCGCTTTTTGAAATAAACATTTTCACAGAATTTTTTGTTTTTACTTTTTGATGTCTTGTTAAATTATTATGTTTTACTGTTATGTCACGGATAGAAGATGGAATGCTTATGGCCTAGGGTAGATAGATATAGCATACAAACTTTTATTATCATACATATAAAGACAAGTAGATTTTCTAGTAATATTGGTAAGGGGGATACAAACAAAATGATAAGTATTGTATGTTTTACTATAAATAATAGGAGTTTTCATAAATAATTCTGATTACTGTTTTACATATAGAGCCTTTATCATTGAGCAGAGATGTCAGCACTACATTTAATTAGGATTTCCAGTCCCCAATATCACATATGTGCTCCATAAGCATAGGAGTAATTTGATTTATAGTCACTATCACTTGCTTTACCTTTACCAATTGATGCAGCATTATGACAACCATTTTTAAAGTTGTACCTTCTCTTCTTGTCTCAACCTTACCCTATTACTTACTCCCCAACTGTACCTCTTTTAAAGGAACACTGTATGAAAGGTTGTTTTTTAATGCAAAGAATCAAAATTGAAAATATTAGTTAAAAACAAAATAATAAAACTTATTTTTAAAACATTTCCTGTGACTCCATTTGTAGCTCAGATCAAGAAGTACATTCCTCCTTTGCTACTGTGTATGTAAATATCGGGGTGTTAATGACTATGCAAGGAGCGCGTTCTGGGCTCACTCAGAGAGTCTGGAGGAAGACTGTGCACTATCACAAGTCCCCATAAAATGGTGGCACGTCTTTTGTGCGCTGGAGAACAGCGCGCCGTCATCAGGGCGCCGAGAACTGCGCTCTGATGATGCTCTGCGCTCCAGCCTGCATCCCATCTGCCCCATCTCATATTTTCTGGACCTGCTTGCTGGAGGCTGCCAAGGCTAAGGTAAGGGGCTGACAATGTGCCATGTGGGACTGGCATGTGTCACTAGGAGCATATTGTATGTAATGTCACTTGTATGTAATGTCACTGTGTGCACGTGTCACTAGGAGCATGTTACATTACATACAAGTGATATTACATACAATATGCTCCTAGTGACACCTGCCAGTTCAACATGGCACACAGTCAGTCCTTTACCTTAGCCTTACCAGCCCCCAGCAAACAGGTCCAGTAAATATGAGATAGGGCAGATGGGATACAGGCTGGAGCACAGAGCATCATCAGAGCGCAGTCCTTGGCGCGGTGTTCTCCAGCGCGCGAAGGTCGGCGTGCCCCATAAAATACATAGAATCCTCCTAGAGTGACTCAGAAACAACGGAGGACATTCATTCTTGATCAGAGCTGCAAATGGAGTGACAAAAAATAAAATGCTAGAAAAATAAGTATGTTTAAGTTTTCTTTAATAACATCTTCAATTATTTTTCTTGATATACGGCCTCCAAAAAACTCATACAGTGGTCCTTCAAGACCACAAATCTTTTTTTTTTAATGATCATATCCATCTATTTCATTCCAACCATGTCCCTCCTCTTTCTCTCATTCCTCTTTTGTTGTCTTGCAAGATTCCAGGAAAAAGAGAGATACCATTTGGGTGTTTGCTGTGGAGCATATATGTGTTACAGGGCAGTATATGTATATTACATTTATATATCTCAAATTGATTAGCAGTAATATGAGCAAACAGGGCATCTGGTTTAATTAAAGTGTGTGGACTCTTACAGGAGCATGGACTACAGCTGTAAAACTTCAAACCGAAACGCTGAAAATCAAGTAAAAACAACTTTTAATTGTTGGAACTGAATATTTCACTGTTTTAAACTTATTTTATATCCTTCAATTAGTTCTGAAAGTGATCTGATGTCTGTTTTGAGCTTTCTTCACTGGCCAGGGTCTGTTGTTTGCAAGGATCAAAAACCACAAACACTGCAAATGGCTATAATTTCTCATTGCTGCAACCAAAAAATTAAATATTCTTAATTTGGGTTCTAACATGAACAATATAGTGAAATGCTTTATTGCAGTAACGACAACGTATAAACATTTAGAGAAAGCTTGTAATTTATGGACCCTTCCTGACCTTGGAAAATATCCTTTTAAAGGACCACTGTATGAAAGTTGTTTTTGTTTTTTTAATGCATATGGACATATAGGTAGTGTGTCAAAGAATGAGAATTGAGCATGTTGTTTTAAAACATTTTATTTTTATTGCATGTGACTCGATTTACAGCTCTGATCAAGCAGTAATGTCCTCCTTTGCTCCTGAGTCACCCTAGGATGATAGTATGTACATTATGGGGACATGTGTTAGTGCACTCTGTTCCTCTAGGCTCTGTGAGTGAGCCCAGAAGCAGCTCTTTAAACAGCCATGCACACCCATCATTTACATACAATCCTATAGTGACTCAGTAGCAAAGGAGGAATGCAAGTGCTTGATCCGAGGTACAAATAAAAATAAAACATTTTAAAAATAAGTTTACTTTTTTACTCATACTTTTACACAGGGATGCTATGCCTTCAAAAAGCAACAACCTTTCATACAGTGGTCCTTTAAGCTTAGTAAATACTGTGGACTAAGCTAAACTCCTGCTGAATAAATATAAATAAACAGTTTGAGTACAATAAAAGCTGTCACTACTGCTTTTAAAAATGTATGTTCTTTATGGTCCAGCTCTCACATCTATATGTTACTACTGGGAATACCATAGTTCTAACTATGCAGATCTTTGTTGATAATTTAATATCTTACTTTTTACTAGCTTGTCCAAGCTTGCCATAGCTTTCCTCCTTAGAAGCAAACATATTTTAATTTCACGGCTGCAGTCACCATCTGATGAGATCTTGGAGCCCAGGAAAATAAAATCTGTCACTGCCTCCACTTCTTCCCCTTAAAGAAACTGTTTTACACCTTTTCTACTTGATTTTGTTTGCTGCACATAATGGGGACAGTTAAATTTATTCAGTAGCCATTTAAAATATTTAAGGTATGTTGACAACTCTTCTGAAGCTTAAAATGACGTATTCTTATAATTCTGTAGAAATAAGTATTACACATTCTGTTCTTTGCTTGACATTCACTGAGTGTCTGTGTTGGAGAAGACTCCTGATGTGGTCACTGCAAACCTGAGACAATCCATCCTTGTTTGGAAAGCTGTCTTGTCTCATTACTTGTATTGTGTCTAGTGTTTGGGGACATACACCTGTGTCAATATCTGGTGTTGGCTTCACAAATATATATCTCATGCCATTTAGCTTCACATTAATCAATTTAGTATTTATATTGTTTCAGCTAGATATGTATTAAGGATGTTGCTGCCCTAGTTCCGATTAGCTATATGTGTCCAATACGTACCTGCCCTTAGTTATCCTCCCTAATCATATGACTTATCTTGTATCACTGTAGTTTACTTAGATCAATTATGTGTCCACATGGTGAGAGCCTTTGGTAATTATTAATATTTTTATTATAAAAAAAATGTTGGAGTCCTGTCTCAAAAATGAGCATTACTGAGTAACATATAACAGCCTCTTGAACTTGAAACCTTGCTTCATTGTAATAATTATTCTTGTACATAGTTCATCTGAATTCAGTTAACCTCCCATACATACAGGGTCAGATTGACATATCTGGCACCCCTAGGCACAAACTCCTTATCTGCCCCTTGGTGCATGAGCACATGTGCATTTCTTACACCACCAGCAGCTATAGGTCTAACAAAGCAATTGCACTAATCTTCTCTCTCTCTATCTCTCTCTATGTATATATATATATATATATATATATATATATATATATATATATACACACACATATATATTGTTGTTGTTGGTGTTTAGCTGTTCAGTCATGTCCGACGCTCTGTGACCTTATAGACCGCAGCACGCCAGGCACATGTATCAGTCACTGCCCCTCTGAGCTCCATCAAGCTTACGTTCATTGCTTCAAAGATCTCATCTATCCATATCTGCATCCCCTTCTTTGAGTGCCTTTAGTCTTTCCCAACATCAGAGTTTTCCAGAGAATCCTGTCTTCTCATAAAATGGCCAAAATATTTGCGCTTCAGTTTCATGATCATACCTTCCAGTGAACAGTTTGTCTTGATTTCGTGAAGTATTGATTTATTGGATTTTCTTGCAGTCCAAAATACTCTAAGCAGTCTTCTCCAACACCACAATTCAACGGTGTCAATTCTACGGCATTCAGACTTCTTTATGGTCCAGCTCTCACATCCGTGTGTTACTACTGGGAATACCATAGTTCTAACTATGCAGACCTTTGTTGATAGTTTAATATCTTTACTTTTTACTAGCTTGTCCAGACTTGCCGTCTCTTTCTTCCCCAGAAGCAAACATCTTTTAATTTTATGACTGCAGTCACCATCTGATCTTGGATCCAATTAAAATAAAATCTGTCACTGCCTCCACTTCTTCCCCAACTATTTTCCAGGAACTGAGATTGCCATTTGCCATGATCTTCGTCTTATGTTGAGCAGCAGGTTCTTTAGTTCCTCCTCACTTTCAGCCATCAGAGTAGTATCATCGGCGTATCTGAGGTTGTTGATATTCCTTCCAGCAATATTGTTTCCGGCTTTGGATTTATCCAGCCCGGCCTTATGCATGATGTACTCTTCATATAAGTTGAATAAATAAGGTGACAATATACAACCTTGTCACACTCCTTTTCTGTTGTCCCATGTTCGGTTTTGACTGTGGCTTCTTGGCTCATCCCATCACTTTAAGAACTTGCTACATTTGTTGTGATCCACACAGTCAAAGGCTTTAGAATAATCTATGAGGCAGAAGTAAATGTTTTTCTTGTTTTTTTACAAAATAAACGTGTAGTTCAAAGCCTTCTCACAAAATCTACAGCATGGGTTAGGAAAATAATCTGTGAGAAGGTTTCTTAACTCATGCAAATCCATCATGTGGTGTGCTCAAAATCTTTGTTATAATGGCAGGTGCATGGTATAAAGGAGCCATGTTTAAAAAGGTTTTGGAATAAAAAGTGAAAATTAATTGTCCCTGTCCAGTTTCCCAGAGTACAGTGCAAACACTATTTCTTGAGATTCTAAGCAGGAAATGTATTATCTTATTTTTAGAAATGCAAACAAACACAAATGTACTATTTATTTGATATATACTTTATTTCTTGGCACAGACATCACACATATATTGTTAAATTACACTGTCTACACACACAAAATATAATTAATATAATTATTTTGTAATGCATTTATTAATTAACATTTCAATGTAATTACCTCATGGTGAGTTGCTACAAGCATATTTTGTTCTATAGATTGTAATTTTTCTTTTTCAAGAGCTTTATCAATTCCTTTCTTTACAAAATATTTTTTATTGATTTTGGGGTAGGTAGTGCAATATACTTTAGTACAGGTACATATGTAAAGAAACCTCTTAAAGTAACCTCTCTCAGGATAGCTTGGCAGGCTTGGAAATGACAGCCATAATGATATTGCATGTTTGTGTGCATGGAGGAGCAGGGTGGTGAAATTGTCCATGTGCTCCCTTGTCTTGCTTGTTTTACTATAGTGCAGCACACTGCAAGTAGCTCACTTCACACCCAACTCTCCCACACAAATTAACTTCCTCACGATAAGTTCCATGTGTGAAACATAAACAAACTGAAATTTAAATCTATTATTATGCAAATGAGGCATCCCTCCCACTGCTATGGGATCTAATATTTTGGTTTCTGCTAACCAACTTCCTTTAATGGGAATATACTTTGATTGCACTGGAAATGTTTATTGCACAAAATCTACAGCTGCTGAGAAAGTTTCGGGCAGAAGCAGTTGACAAAAGCAAACTGATTCATGCCTTAAATTAAAATTTGGTAAAAAAAGATAAACATGTAAAGGCTGTGTTAATTGTTTTTACTTTCTAACAAAATATAGGAACAAAAATGACTACAGTGGTTCTTTAAATATGTTTAAGAAAATGCAGTGATTATAAATGCTGCTTTACATATTGATTTAACTGCAGGTTTATAGAGAGATCTTGAAAGAATAAAGTGACAATACAGTATTTACGGGTTCCCTGGTGGACCAGTGGTGAGGATTTGGTGCTTTCACCGCTGTGACTGGGGTCCGATTCAAGTCAGGGAGTCAAGAGTTCACACCAACCTGAAGCAATGCAGGGTTGGGCCTGGTCAGTACTTGGATGGGAAACCACCTAGGAATTCCAGGAGCTATATGCTGTGGCCCACTGGAGAAGGAACTGGCATCCCACTCCAGTATATCTGCCATGAAAACCAAGTGGATCAGCATGACTATGGATATAAAGAGGTGCCTTGTATGTTACGGCCCATGAGGTCACAGAGAGCAAGAAACAACTGACCAGAAAAAAAACAGTGTTTACATGTTTGTTTACTTGCATGTGAATTTAAGATAAACTTTAAATTGGGTGTCATCTTTCTTATTCTTGTATAAAGAAGATATAGGACATGTGAAGTTTTTTGTTCAATCCTTACAGAGGACAGTGACACATAGATGGAGCATATTGAGTCATCTAAGTGTTGTTGTTGTAACATCAGTGCATGATAAAGGAATTATACATCCCCAAAGAGATGAATCATAAATTGTAATAGGACAGGATGTATATTCATGCATATATTACAGATACAATTGTACACAGAACATTGAGGGGGAAACTGGATAAAAGCACCCAACTGTAAGTTTAAGGAATCAGTGCAGTCTTTTATTTAAAATATACTCTTTTGTAGAAACAGGCAATTTGTTTTCAGAATGTAAAATAAAGCACATACAGCCTCTAATGCACTGTTTTCTATATTATATGTTAAGTATATAAATTATACCCACTTCAGTGTTTCTCTACCATTCCATTCTAATTACTGTACTGTATGTGTCCATTGCTCTGTGGGGATGACCAGTTGTAATAGGGGCAATGACTATGACCCTCATGGTATTCCAGCAACGTAATTTGCAATATACAGTAAAATCGGCTGCGGGAGCTTCTTTTCCCTACATTACACTGTTAATCGTTTCACTCTCAATACTACGGCATTCAGCCCACATCCATAAATCCTGCCTTGTCCTCAAGAGATTTCAGTGTAGGGAGTATGTGTTACACCAAACCAAGCTTTACGGATGAGAACCGACTCTAGGAACCAATAGAAAATGAGAACGTCATGATCATTATAATGAGTGCCGATAGCTGCAGCAAGAAAGTATATGTGTATATATATATATATATATATATATATATATATATATATATATATATATATATATAACAAGTGTATTCATAGATTTAATATATACAGTAGACTCTCAGTTACCAGAACTCTCAAGCAACCAGATTTTTTTTTTAATCCTGTACTTTAAATAAAAATTTAATTTTACAGGGCTCAACAATTGCCAGGAGCCAGATTGTCATGCCACAAAATGCTTAAAGGCACTCAGATTACATCCACTGTATGTCTCTGTAATTCAGTTTTACCTGTAAGCAGACAGGCAAGAGTGACTGAGCCAGTGCAGTGTTGGCGTAATATTCCCCGGGTTCAGCAATGCATCCAAACGTATCTGTGTGTAAGTGAGGAGTGAAAGCTGCTGCTGCTAGAACATCCCTCACTGACAAATATATTTAGCAGAGCATCCTATGTGCAACTAATCTAAGCCTGTTTTACAGTAACTCTCAAGCAACCAGAAACTAAATTTATCCAGCATCTACTAATCCCCGTGGGTGCCGGATAACTGAGATTCTACTGTACTTGTGCTTATGTTTCCTGATATGTTTTAACGCCTTGTGTACTGGGTTGTGTGTTACCGTTGATGTTGTATAATGATAATAAAATATCATATTTTTTAATCACACATATATTTATATTGGACTGTTAAGTGTCAAATAATTAAAAAAAACTTTTATCATTTTCTATTGATTTTTTTGTTTTTTGGTGCTGTCTCTTTAACTGCTGCTGCGGTACTCAGAAATGGTTTTAAAACCATTTGCGAGTGATCTTTGGTACCCATAATATTTCTTTCAGTTTTTTGTGGTTACAGAACTTCCCTAATATAAAGTCTTATTAACATAGGATTTGGGTGTAAAAGTTTAATGGAGTAACTTGTAATCTTTTGTCAGTGCAAAAATGAGTGTGGAAAAATGTTGCTGCAATTTTCGGCTCTGTCTTGCCGCAGTCACTCGCAGCAGTTCTCTCACAATGTTTTCCAGGATGGGTGATTATCATAGCTAGGGTGATCTACTTTGTTCTTAAACATGGTGTCAATGTAGGGGATAAGCATGGAGGTATTAGTTATTAGCAGTCATACTTTATTCAAATATGTCATTTGACTTTGGTTAATTCTATTATACAGACACATATAGCATGTGCCAGATCTCCCGGGGCAAGGGTAGGTTCAGGTGAAGCAAAAGGAGTTTAGTATAAGGGTGCACACAACTAAATGGGTTAAGGCTGCATAAATACTAAATACAAGTGTACGGCATTGGCTACAGTTGACAGGAGGTGTGTTCTGCTGTGAGTAAAATGTAGATGGCCACCTCCTACACTAAGTCCTAGCTCTCTTCATTTGTCCCAATTTATCCTCTAGGACAGTAGCTTTCAGCATATGTCCTATTTTGGGAAAAAAAGAAGATGATTAATTCCAGATCATCAATATCCACGTATCACTGATCACTATAATTCAGTGTGAGGCACTAATCTGGGGGACACTGTCTGAGAATCATTCTTAAAAAAGTGAGTACAGCCCAATAACTGTTTGAATGTGGATTGAAATTTTGGCATATGTGCCTTTACTAATCTCCTTACAGATTATTTTTTTTATTTGAATAGAAGTGTCTAAATGTAAATTACATTTAAGATTTTCTATATAAACTATATTATTTTCATGGCTTACATAACTGTTAATGTTGTTAGCTAAAGCTCTGAAAGACTAAGAACCACCCCATACTGCAGGCTCATTCAACTGTATGTATTAAATATTCCTCTTCTGGATCGCCACCTTAGTGGTGAAGGGACTTGTGTGCTTCAGTTAAGCTGTGAGCTATACCATGCAGGGTTACCCAAGATGGGCAGGTCATAGCAGAGAGGTCAGGCAAATCACAGTCCACTGGAGAAGGAACTGGCAACCCACTCCAGTATCTTTGCCAAGAACACAACCAGAAATATAGAAAGATGTGTCTGACGTGTTGCCTCCATATGATCACCGAGAGTCGGACATGACTCAACAACAACAGCATTAAATATTACGTGCCTATTTCTGTTTCTTTGTTATAACTTGTTAATACATTATCAATTTCAGAAATATTGACCAGCCTGTGTTACTTGTATTATATTATAGTAGCTCCCTGTAGATCAAGCAGATACATATATATGTTGAACACAGCACACAAATATCAGAGTTAGAAGCACAAGACCTTCTAGAAGTCTGGATCAAGGTAGCTTATAGGGTATAGCTTTACATTCAGAGCTCACCTTTCTAAAATATGACTTCTTCAGCACTGTACGTTCTGTGTAGTAATGTAATAAGAGGTATTTTTCTGCATAGAAGCTCTTATAATGCATTTTTGATAAGCTTAGATATCCATTATTCTGATATTCATTTTTGCTAATGTTGGATTCAATTTCCTTTTAAGCATACCAAAACAAAAAGCTTTTTATTTATCTCACTTATCTCTTTTAAAAGTTTTATGGGGTCTTTCAGATACTCCTGCCATAAGTTATGTTATGGAGCTGTAGTAATGCAGAACAAATAATGCTGAAAACCTCTGCAATTATTTACAGTAGAGGAAAATAGCTAGTACAATGCCTAGCAATGTCTCAATTATCTTTGAGATGAAACCAACTTGTGGTGGGTTGACATTGTCCTTTTAAAGGCACATGGAACACATTTTTTTATGCATTTAAGATAACATAATTAAACATTACCAACATTGGGTCACATTCATCTGCAAGCCTGTAATTGCCTGTAACCTGAAATTTTGTCTGCAAGTTACATTTTTTCTAAACATTCAATTGTCTCTAATTCACAACTGCCCTCTCACAGAAACCATGCATTCGTAAGTAGGCTTTCAAGGGGCATGATCATATTATCAGACAAGCTTTAAGCAAGCAGGTAATTTACTTCTTAGAGCCAATATTAAATGAGACCGTCATCATGATGTCAGTAAAACATGGAGCTTAAACTACTATCAAATAGTGTTTAGAAGTCTGATTTTGTATCGGACTCGCAATCCAGAAATGTAGAAATCAATAAAAATCATTAAAACAACTGTTCTAGTCCATGCAGGTTCCATGATATGTATTAACCCCCTTGATTACTAGGATAGATATAACACAGAAATAAAAGTTAGAAATAATTACTTTTCATTGCAGATTTGCGAGCTTAATACTGTTTTGCAATTGATTCCAATGCCTTTCCATGCATTCACAGTATTTTAAAGTACAGTATTGTGTGTTTAAAGCTGTTGCAGTTGTCAGGACTAGTGTCTAACCCCCTTACGGTGATCCACTTCCTCCCTTGTGTCTCATTTACCCCTCCTCTCCCTCCCTTGTGTCTCCTTCCCCCCTCTCCCTCCCTTGCAATTCCCTCCCCCCTCCCTCCCTTGAGTCTTCTTTTCCACCCTCCTCTCTCTCCATTGTGTCTCATTTTCCCCCTCCTCTCTCTCCCTTGTGTCTCATTTTCTTCCTCCTCTCCCTCCCTTGTGTCTCCTTTTCCCCCTCCTCTCCATTGTGTCTGCTTTTCCCCCTCCTTTCACTCCCTTGTGTCTCCTTTCCCCCCTCCTCTCCCTCCCTTGTGTCTCCTTTTCCCTCTCCTCTCCCTCCATTGTGTCTCTGTTTCCCCCTCCTCTCCTTTACTTGTGTCTTTGTTTCCCCCTCCTCTCCCTTCTCTGTGTCTCATTTCGCACCTCCTCTCCCTCCCTTGTGTCTCTTTCCCCCTTCCCTCCCCTGTGTTTCTCCCCCCCTGTGTCTCTTTCCCCCATCTCCCTATCCTGTGTCTCCCCCCTTTCCATCCCACGTGTCTCTTTCCCCCTCTCCCTCCCTTGTGTCTCCTCCCCCCACCTCCCTTCCAATGTGTGTATTCCCCTCCTCTCCCTCCCCTCGGTCTCTTTCCCACCTCTGTCTCTTTCCCACCCTCTCTCTCCCTTGTGTCTCCTTTCCCCTCTCCTCTCCCTCTCTTGTGTCTCCTTTTCTACCTCCTCTCCCTCGCTTGTGTCTGCTTTTCCCCCTCCTCTCCCTCCCTTGTGTCTCCTTTCCCCTCTCCTCTCCCTCCCTTGTGTCTCTGTTTCCCCCTCCTCAATAAAAATCATTAAAGCAACTGTTCTAGGCCATGCAGGTTTCATGATAGGTATTACCCCCTTGATTACTAGGATCCCCCACCCCTCCTATGTGTCTATTCCCCCCTTTTCCTCCCCTGTGTCTCTTCCCTCCACTCCTCCCTGCCCTGTGTCACTCCCCCCTTTCCCTCGCTTGTGTCTGCTTTTCCCCCTCCTCTCCCTCCCTTGTGTCTCCTTTCCCTTCTCCTCTCCCTCCCTTGTGTCTCTGTTCCCCCTCCTCTCCCTCCCTTGTGTCTCCTTTCCGCCCGGTCTTCTCCCTCCCTTGTGTTTCCTTTCCCCCTCATCTCCCTCCCCTGTGTCTCATTTCCCCCTCCTCTCCCTCCCTTGTGTCTCATTTCCCCCCTCTCCCTCCCCGTGTCTCTTTCCCCCCACTCCCTCCCTTGTGTCTTCTTTTCCCTCTCCCTCCCTTGTTTCTCCTTTTCCCTCTCCTCTCCCTACTCTGTGTCTCTGTTTCCCCTCCTCTCCCTCCTTTATGTCTCCTTTTCTCCCCTCCTCTCCCTCCCTTGTGTCTTCTTTTTCCCCCTCTTCTCCCTCCCTTGTGTCTCCTATTCCCCCTCATTGCCCTCCCCTGTGTCTCATTTTCCCCTCCTCTCCCTCCCTTGTGTCTCATTTACCCCCCTCTCCCTACCCTGTGTGTCTTTCCCTCCTGTCCCTCCCCTGTGTCTCTTCCCCTCCTCTGTCTCTTCCCCCCTATTCTTCCCCTGTGTCTCTCCCCCCCTCCCTGCCATGTGTCTCTTTTCCTCTCCTCTTCCTCCCTTGTGTCTCCTTTCCCTCTACTTTCCCTCCCTTTTGTGTCATTTCCCCCCTCATCTCCCTCCCTTGTGTCTACTTCCACCGCTCTCCCTCCCCTGTGTCTCCTTTCCCTCTCCCTCCCTTGTGTCTAATTTCCCTCTCCTCTCACTCCCTTGTGTCTCTTTTCCCTCTCCTCTCCCTCCCTTGTGTGTCATTTCCCCCCTCATCTCCACCCTTGTCAAGAAAACGTCAAGAAAAAAGACACAGCTTATTATATACTTCACAAACAACAAGGCTCTGTTTATAAATAGAATATTCCTTTGTATATTTGTTATATCACTTCCTGAGAACTGTATTATGGGTCTTTTTTATGAGTGTGGGAAGAGGGAACAGAGAGAGGTCAAAATGCTTTGTTAGATGATTAGATCTGATTGAAATTTACACCATACCCCTCACAGGCTCAGAAGCAGACTGCTTGCATGAAACAATGCAAGCACAGCTCTCCAGTAATGTAAACACCCCTTTCACACACACAGCTTCCACCAATGTATCAGCGATGCTTCAAGGAAATGCAGAGGCATCAAAAAAAAAATTCTTGATTTTTTACTGCTTAATTATTCTCTTAGCCAGACTCAAAACGTATATAAAGGTATACCCCGCTTAAAACTACCCTTCTTACTATCAATTCGTTATAGTGCTGTTTTCACTGTAATTCCCTCTTTGTGCTAAACCCTGTTTGAAGACAGGGAAACAGCAACAAACCTGTTCCCATAGAAATATCAGGTACAATAAGAAGTATATTATTGAAAAAGAAAAGAGGTAATTTTTCGGTGCACTTTTGAACAAGGGTACTACTACAAATTTGAATAACTTTTAAACTTTTTATCTTTTAAAACTCATATTGAGTAATCAGTGCTATATTTTTAAAAAGCAAGTCGCTTATGAGTTGATACAGTGCACTTATATATAGTGAGAAAGTCCCTGTTATTCAACTACATGTGTTCTCATCACTAGTGACGTTAAAAAATGAAAAATGACCCCTGTTATTTACTTACAATTAATAGTAATTCTTTGGTATTTCTGGTGTGGAACATAACATGTATTGTTTTTTGAACTGGTTATATTTCTTGGTCTCAGGATTAGTCCTTACACTAACTGAATTTTTAGTCCCTAAAAAATGACCCAAAAGGTCTTATTTACTAAAACAAACAGTTAAGTTATAAATATACTGGTAACCAGAGAGGAGCTAAATAATCTTCCCTATGTTTATAGAGAGAGAACCTCTTGCCGCGTTTCGTCCATCAGAGCTTTGTCACAATTTTTTTTTTTTAAACCATGAGAGTAATTTCTATCTTTTGAATGTGAAGGGAGGTAATGACAGTAGGGAGCAGATGTAGATTTTAACGTAATCAAGTAGTAAAAGTAGTCAGCAGCTGTAAATGCAGAGGGGCATGTAAATCAAGATGGCAAGAACAGTGGTAAAGAGGCGCCAAAGCTTGCAGAATACACATAAAACAAGCAGAGAAATACGTTTGTAGAAGGATTTCTTTTCCTGTTGAAATATGGATGCATTTCTTTAGGTAGTGGATTCAGGAGGTGTGTCAGGTCTGGAGTCCTTAATGTTTGGGGAGCTGAGTGGCAAGTGGTAGGATGTCTCTAGATGGAGATAACAGCTACATATAATAGCAGAAACATGAATAACAAACTATTTGAAAATTATTTCCTTTTTTTTGTTTTTAGATATTTACATGTAGGTCTATAAGGACGTACACAGATAGTGGTGAAAGCAAAATATAGGTAGACCTTGCAATGCATAGCATATGATCTGGGAAAATGGCTCTATCTAACATATAAATCAAGATATGGACTACTCTGTATTGTTTGTGGGATATCAGAAGACATGTACGAATATTAGACCACATTTCATTTTCTGGCATTGGAAGAAGTGTATAAAACTTTGCTAAAATAGTAAAAAGGGATAAATACAAAATTACTTGTTAAAGACACACTTCCAACAGCAGAAATGTCTTGTAATATTATATTAATATCATATTGTCATATTTGTCTTATGTTAATCTTGTTCTATATTTCTGCTATGATGCATATAGAGGCATAACAATTAATAAACTAATTTCATAAAAAACAAAATGAATACTTAAGCATTTTTTGATATACAGTTTTTCATAACCTATAATATGTACTTTGTATAGAAGAAAATACTATATACATTGCCAGTGTCTTCTGCGTATGTAGAGAACCTGTACCTGCCCATCTGTTGTTTGGATTTAGTGTGGGTATGCAGTATCTATCATGTATAATATATGTATATGTGTATTATTTTTATTGACAGTTAAACTATATATTGATATAGATTAATTTCCCTGTTTCATTCTCCAAAAGTGAATCTTGATACTCTGTGCCTAATAGCAGCTAGCTTGTACCACCAGTATTACTCCTTCTCCCTCATTAGAAGATAGTTCAGATAGAGTTTGTTTCATTGACAAGTAGAGAAACATTGACTCTGTAAATCTGGTTCCACATTATGTTAGTGTCAGAGCTGTTAAGTGGCTGGTGTTCAAAGGCTAATGTAGATTTGGTCTCTTCCATGTTATATTCTTTCTTCTTTTCAGCTTATTATTAAAGACTAGCGAATGACGGCAATAGAAGTGTAAGTCTAGGAATGTTGTTTGGGCCAGACATTATTTTTTATGATGGTCTGAGATCTCGGCGCTAGTTGCGAGGCTTGCGCTGAGTGCCTTTGGCGGCCTTGGTTGTTGTATTTTTTTTTATCAGAGGCGCTTTTGCTGTCATTGTAAGGACGGTGCTGATCTGCTTTTTGCGCTTATAGCAAGGGTGTCCCCTGGTGTATTTTGTGTGCTATGAGCAGCGTTGGCGCTCGTTGTGAGGCGCGCAGTGAATGGCTTTTGCGTTTATTGCAATAGTGTTTTTTTTTGTGTATATGTATTTTGTGGTGCTAATTAAATAAGTAATAAATTAATATACTTTACCTATTTGTAATTAATACATGTAGGAAGAGCTGTTGTTCCTGCAGCATACAATGTAGATTTGCAGTGTTGTTGAGCTGAGGTGTAAGTGTCAGCAATGTGTGCAGTGTGTAGTGTAAATGGGCTGCGTGCGCGAGGGAAAGACGTTGTTAGCTGGGTACTTCCTCATTCTGTAAGGTAGTATTGTAAAATAGCGGCGAATGTGTATGTGGTAGGCGGGTTTGTATGATTTAGCGTCCTTGCTAATGGTGTATGTTGTAGGTCGTACAGGTTTTTGTAAAAGCCGTTTTTGCTTTGTGAAATTTATCGGCTTTAGGGGTCGTGTAGCCTCGTTTTCGTTTTTTTTGTTGGACATTTTTTTTCTTGCTTAGCGGATTTTCAAGTTTGTAAACTTTGTAAATTTGAGGTTTAAGCAGTGTTACAGAGGTCCTGGGTGTCCCCACTTGGTGTGGGTAAGGTTTTTATTTTATTTTTGTGTGTATTTTTGTGTTTTTTAATGTCTGGCGCTGTGCGCGGGTTGTCCGTTAAGGTCGTAATGGATTTTTTCTAAGTCCTGCGGCTCATATTTTCTTGCGTAAGTCCATTGTTAGTCATTGCGTGTTTATGTTTTTTTTCCAAGTCCCGATTGTGTGGTTATTTTTAAACGATTGTGAGTCGCCGTAGAGCCTTCACCTCCGCAAATGGCCTGCAATGAGCCTGCGGCTCATTGCAGCCGATGTGGGAGCCTCCGCAAATGCGGCCCCTCGCTTCGCGTAGGAAGTCGTGGGAGGTTGATGGATGAGTGCCTATGGCGCTCATCTCCACCAGCGCAAGGAGCGCCTTCTGCGCTTCTTGCCAGCAACTGTGGCCCTCTCTTTGAGAGGGCCACAGTTGCGGAGGGCTCAGCAATACAATTGTAAGGCAGGTAATGTTGTTTGGGTGCAAAATTAATTTTGTTGGTGTTTTAAGATCCTTCGGCGCTCATTGCGAGCCTCGCACTGAGCGCCTTCGGCGATCATTGCGTGGCTGGCAATGAGCGCCGAGGCTCTTGGTTGTTGGTGTGCTATGAGCAGCGTTGGTGTTTTTTGTTGTTGTTATGGTGGTGTTTTGCGTGTTTAGGAGCCTTTAGCCTTGTTTTCGTTTTGTTCGGCGGCCATTTTTTCTCTCCCTTAGGTGATTTTCGGGTGTCTAAACTCCGAAATTTTGAGTTAAATCGATGTGTAACTTCACTTGCAGAGGTCCTGGGTGCCCCCCCTTGCTGTGGGTAACCTTTTTATGTGTTTGTTGTGTGTATTTATTGTGTTTGTAATGTTTTTGGGGTCGCACGGGTTGTGTCCTTGTTTTCGAATCTTGTACGTCTTTTTCGGGAAATCCATAGGTATTTGGTGGTGTTTTGCGTCTTTAGAGTGCTGTAGCCTTGTTTCCGTTTTTTTTCGGCGGCCATTTTTTCTCTCGCTTAGGGGATTTTTGAGTGTCTAAACTTATTTGCAGTTAAATTGAGGTGTAACTTCAGTTTTCGAGGTCCTGGGTGCCCCCACTTGCTGTGTATTTATTGTGTTTTCCATGTTTTCATGTGCCCGGGTTTCGGGCGATTTTTACGAGGTCGTAATGGGTCGTAACGTGTCTCGTATTTTGCTTTCGTAACTACGTAAATGTGGCGAGGCCCGCAATTGCATCTCAGCACGCAGACTCGCTGCTCGAGCCCTCAGCTTTCGCTACACGAGCCTGCAAGCGTTAGCAACAGCTTGCATGCTCACAACTATATACGTGATAGAATTAGCAGATGTGGGTACTAGTATATGGAGGGCCCAGTGCAAAATAGTGCCATATATGTGAATGGTGCGCTTATGGGCGTCTAGGGGGTCCACTGCACTACAGAAAAGCAACAATTTATTATATTTTTTAACACAAATTAGACAGTACTGGGCTCCTCACGTAGCAAAGGCCCTGGTGCAACGACCAGCTGCACTGGCGGTACATCCGCCCCTGGTGGGTACTATTACAGGATGACAGATATGTAATGACCTTTCCACATAGATTTTTGGGAGTAGTGCTATGAAATGGTCAGTATGATTTTCTAACAAGCTACAGTATGATGTAATCTACAGTAAAATAAACAATTTTACAATACATGAAAAAAAATGTTTTTAGTAACATCTTACTGATAAGATTGCATGTTTCAATCAAAGGTTTTCCTTCCTCTGCAGATGATAAAGCCTCTTTTAGAGTATATTGCTGCTGACACACAGCAATAAAATCCATTGGGGACCTATTAGCAAATTATTATTACTCGAAGGTGGCCTTACAATGTAGCACTAAGGGCATTTCGTTAAGTAAAATTTGGAAATTGTTGATAAAAAGTTGGCCTAAGCTAATTGCACCTTGTAACAGCAAGGGTAACTATCATTGAATATAAAATTGAGGACCTTATTAAATTAGCCCTTCGTAGTTTTCTCGGTCCTCGCAAAAGGCAGTTTTTTGCTGTTTGCAAGGACCGAATCCCCAATATGTCCCTCGCAGCCTGCTTTGCGAGATGACTCAGAAAAAAGGCAGAGAATAAGCTCCGAGAGAGCTACGGAGTAACACGCAGCCTTAAATCTATGAAGTGAATCTCGCACCTCGGAAGAATCCCTACGGGCACAAAAAAAGTGCTATCAAGGGATCCTAAAGCCTCTACATGCTGCCTCGGAGCAGCCCGAGACAGCCGTGTGATGCTCCCCCCTGCTCCCTATACACATCCCCGTGCTGCAGCGGTCCCTATCGGCAACCCTGTAGCCCCCCCCCCCACATTAACCCCTTGCACTTAGGGTCCCCAATCAGCATAGATCCGGACCCCGCTGCCTTTAATAGTTTTAAATTCCCCACGGCGGCTCCTTAAAGGGCCCGCGGCACACTATTAGCAATCCCGGCTGCGGCAAAATTAACCCCCTCTATGTGTCCCCACATTAACCCCTAGCTGCAGGGGTTCATAGGGACCCCCACAGCCCCCCCACATTAACCCCTTGCAGCGGGGGTCCCCAATCGGCACCGATTGTGACCCCGTTGCAATTAAACTTTTAAAAGGACTCGCGCTAAAAGATATTAAACCCAGGCAACTAAAATTAACCCCATAACTCATGGGGGTCAATACAGGCCCCCATAAGCCTTAACCCTATAAATCATGGGGGTCAATACAGACCCCCATAAGCCCTTAATTAACCCTGTCACTCATGGGGGTCAATACAGAACCCCATAAGCCTTAATTAACCCTATAACCCATGGGGGTCAATACAGACCCCCATAAGCCCTTAATTAACCCTGTCACTCATGGCGGTCAATACAGACCCCCATAAGCACTTAATTAACCTTATAACTCATGGGGGTCAATACAGACCCTCATAAGCCCTTAATTAACCCTGTCACTCATGGGGATCAATACAGACCCCCATAAGCCTTAATTAACCCTGTCACTCATGGGGGTCAATACAGACCCCCATAAGCCCTTAATTAACCCTGTCACTCATAGGGGTCAATACAGACCCCATAAGCCCTTAATTAAGCCTGTCACTCATGGGGGTCAATACAGACCCCCATAAGCCTTAATTAACCCTGTCACTCATGGGGGTCAATACAGACCCCCGTAAGCCTTAATTAACCCTGTCACTCATGGGGGTCAATACAGACCCCCATAAGCCTTAATTAACCCTGTCACTCATGGGGGTCAATACAGACCCCCATAAGCCCTTAATTAACCTTGTCGCTGATAGGGGTCAATACAGACCCCCATAAGCCTTAATTAACCCTATAGTTCATGGGGGTCATTACAGACCCCCATAAGCCCTTAATTAACCCTGTCACTCATGGGGGTCAATACAGACCACCGTAAGCCTTAATTAACCCTGTCACTCATGGGGGTCAATACAGACCCCCATAAGCCCTTAATTAACCCTGTCACTGATAGGGGTCAATACAGACCCCCATAAGCCCTTAATTAACCCTGTCGCTGATAAGGGTCAATAGAGACCCCCATAAGCCTTAATTAACCCTATAGCTCATGGGGGTCAATACAGACCCCCGTAAGCCTTAATTAACCCTGTCACTCATGGGGATCAATACAGATCCCCATAAGCCCTTAATTAACCCTTTTGCTGATAGGGGTCAATACAGACCCCCATAAGCCTTAATTAACCCTGTCACTCATGGGGGTCAATACAGACCCCATAAGCCCTTAATTAACCCTGTCACTCATGGGGGTCAATACAGACCCCATAAGCCCTTAATTAAGCCTGTCACTCATGGGGGTCAATACAGACCCCCATAAGCCTTAATTAACCCTGTCACTCATGGGGGTCAATACAGACCCCATAAGCCCTTAATTAAGCCTGTCACTCATGGGGGTCAATACAGTCCCCATAAGCCCTTAATTAAGCCTGTCACTCATGGGGGTCAATACAGCCCTCCGGAAGCCTTAATTAACCCTGTCACTCATGGGGGTCAATACAGACCCCATAAGCCCTTAATTAAGCCTGTCACTCATGGGGGTCAATACAGACCCACTTATGCCTTAATTAACCCTGTCACTCATGGGGGTCAATACAGACCCCTGTAAGCCTTAATTAACCCTGTCACTCATGGGGGTCAATACAGACCCCCATAAGCCTTAATTAACCCTGTCACTCATGGGGGTCAATACAGACCCCCATAAGCCCTTAATTAACCTTGTCGCTGATAGGGGTCAATACAGACCCCCATAAGCCTTAATAAACCTTATAGCTCATGGGGGTCATTACAGACCCCCATAAGCCCTTAATTAAGCCTGTCACTCATGGGGGTCAATACAGACCCCATAAGCCCTTAATTAAGCCTGTTACTCATGGGGGTCAATACAGACCCCCATAAGCCTTAACTAACCCTGTCACTCATGTGGGTCAATACAGACCCCCATAAGCCTTAACTAACCCTGTCACTCATGTGGGTCAATACAGACCCCCGTAAGCCTTAATTAACCCTGTCACTCATGGGGGTCAATACAGACCCCCATAAGCCCTTAATTAACCCTGTCGCTGATAGGGGTCAATACAGACCCCCATAAGCCTTAATTAACCCTATAGCTCATGGGGGTCATTACAGACCCCCATAAGCCCTTAATTAACCCTGTCGCTGATAGGGGTCAATACAGACCCCCATAAGCCTTAATTAACCCTATAGCTCATGGGGGTCATTACAGACCCCCATAAGCCCTTAATTAACCCTGTCACTCATGAGGGTCAATACAGACTCCATAAGCCCTTAATTATCCCTGTCACTCATAGGGGTCAATACAGACCCCCATAAGCCTTAATTAACCCTGTCACTCATGGGGGTCAATACAGACCCCCGTAAGCCCTTAATTAACCCTGTCGCTGATAGGGGTCAATACAGACCCCTATAAGCCTTAATTAACCCTATAGCTCATGGCGGTCATTACAGACCCCCATAAGCCCTTAATTAACCCTGTCACTCATGGGAGTTAATACAGACCCCCATAAGCCCTTAATTAACCGTTCGGGGACCCCCGCTGCAAGGGGTTAATATGGAAGGCCTGCGGGGGTCCCGATGGGGACCCCCAGCATAGAGGGGCGTTAATTTTAGGTGCCGTGGCCGGGATTGCTAATAGTGTGCCGCGGGCCCTTTAAGGAGCCACTGCAAGGGGTTTATGTGGGGGGGCTGCGGGGGTCCCTATGGACCCCTGCAGCAAGGGGTTAATTTGGGGGTCCTGATGGGGACCCCCTGTATAGAAGGGGGTTCATTTTAGGTGCCGGGGGGGTAGTTGGAGTACCCCCCACGGCAGGGGTTATGTGTGGGACTGCCGCGGAGGTCCCGTTCAGGACCCCCGCAGCAATTGATGAGGTGAGGGAGCCTGTACATTTTCTCTGTGTTGATACGGACGTCCCTGCTGCGTAGCTCACACATTGCTTGCAGCAGGGCTAATTTAATAGCGTTGTAACTTTTATAAATTTGCAGCAAGTAGGATTTAAGTAAAAACCTCTTATCTACGAGGCTGGAATTTAATAAGGCTGTGAATCTTTAATAAATCTTGATCACAACGGCGAGATAAAACCAATTAAAAAATCCAGGATTGGGAAATGGGAATCTTAAAAATAGGCTACTTCTGTGAAATATATTGCCACCAGATTGTTTCTAAACTACCATTGGAGGGGCAAATATATTTCTCCCCTGAAATTCTGTGTGCTTATTTTGTAAACTGAGAACCATCCGGTTTTCAATTATTTACCCTTTCCTTCCTTGTCCAAATCCCATGGATAAATCGTCATCCTGACTAGTTGCCAGCTGCTGAGCCTATAATATGGGATTGGCTATTCTTGGTCGTGTAATAATATGTGGAGCAGGGTTTTATGATGTGAAATAATCTATTTCTGGTTGTAAGCCAAAAATACATATAATTACTGTCGTTTCCTTGTGTAAACTTGAGAGTGTAGCATAGGTTAACGTAGGCTCTATGAAGTACAATATACGCTAACACATTGTTTCAAGTTTATATTATGGAGGGCATCAGCCTTATAGTCAACAGTAAGAACTACTTTGCAATATACTTTGTTTTTACAAATGTGCAACCTTACCTGCAAGACTGCATTTTCCATCCTCGTAATTCTTTATGCAGCTCAGCATTTATAAGACTTTTTTGCAACACCTTGCTGTTCTTACATATTGGAGTGTTTTATTTTTTTGCGTCTATGGTGGCCTCTAGCAAGGAAAATAGTTTACACTCTGGGAATTCCCTTATGTTCACCTAGTTGTGATGCAAACATTTTTTTTTATTTTTTAAATGTGCTTCCTCTCTATATAATCCATAATCTATGTAATATATTTTGCCCTCAATGTGTACTTAATGTTTAAGTAAAGTATCTAAGATTAAGGTGTATGTTATCTCCTGAAGCTACATGTTCTAATGTGTGAAATGTTGGAGAACATATACATTATTATGATAATGCTAAGATTTGATATCTCCAATACTTCACACTTTAGTAAACATGGTCCCTTGTGTTTATTATTATTATAATTATGTTTTGTATTCATATTACAAATTCACACATTCCTCTGTGTTTTCCATTTTATTTTAGGCCACTTGAAGAAGTTAAAATGCCAGAACAAAGTAACGACTACCGGGTAGTAGTTTTTGGAGCAGGGGGAGTTGGAAAGAGCTCTCTGGTCCTACGTTTCGTAAAAGGAACATTTCGGGACACTTACATTCCCACCATTGAGGACACGTATCGTCAGGTCATAAGCTGTGACAAAAGTGTCTGCACCTTGCAGATAACAGACACCACTGGAAGCCACCAGTTTCCCGCCATGCAGCGACTTTCCATTTCCAAGGGCCATGCCTTTATCCTAGTATTCTCTGTTACTAGCAAACAATCAATTGAGGAGCTGAAGCCAATCTACCAGCAAATCTTGCAGATCAAGGGGAACATAGAGAGCATCCCTGTCATGCTGGTGGGGAATAAGTGTGATGAGACACAGCGTGAAGTAGACACCAAGGAGGTAGAGGCGCTGGCCAAAGAATGGAAATGTGCCTTTATGGAAACTTCAGCCAAGATGAACTACAACGTGAAGGAACTTTTCCAAGAGCTCCTAAACCTAGAGAAAAGGAGAAACATGAGTCTAAACATCGATGGCAAAAGATCCAGCAAGCAAAAGAGAGCGGACAAAATTAAAGGCAAATGCAGCATCATGTAGGGTAACATCCTGCTGGTTCAATCATTTCATGCTCATTCATGGTCATACTAGATTTTTATTTTAAAAAAAGGTGAAGAATTGACATTTCTTGCTGCCTTCTAACACTGTGACCGCACAGGCATACACTGACCGCCTTGCACACCCACTGTGCAGCACTGCAGGTTTTGCTTCATGTCCTAATATTCTTGTTTTTAATTTTGGGATTATACAAAATCTGTCAGGTGGGCACATTTCCCCCCCTATTTTTTTAAAGACATTGCTACTGTGAAAATATTTTATCTCCTCCATTGTCCTAAAGATAGCTCACTGTCTATGAATACTGGCTGAATCAAAACCAAAGAGATAATGGATTCCATTTCTCTTACAATTTCTATAAACGAGTGGTGCTCCAATAATGTATCAGAACAAAAATAAGGCAAATCATGACGTCAAAGTGTGGGACTGTCGGCAAGAAGGGAAGACGTCAATAAGAGCACAAGTATCCGAGGATGTTGGAAAGACATCGACAAAAGCAGATCCACCCTGCTTCTACATGAAGTACTGTTGGGTTGGAACATGAATGCATACAAAATGGTGGATTCTGAAGAGTCTAAAAGATGAGGAGTCTCCAAGATTCTTCACAGAGAATAATATGGTCATACCTTATGTGGACATAAGTGTATGATAACTTAGATGTCTTTACAAACTAAGTGGATATGTTTGAGGAATATAGTATTCATAATATAAAATTTGTTAAAAAAAAGAAGTGGCTTATGGACATGGTCACCATTACGTAATATGTAAGAACAGAAATTACGTATATATCATGTCTAAATATATTCACATTACTGCAACTTGCCCTCTTATGAGTTAAACTAGAATATATATATATATATATTTGCCTTCTGTAAGTATGCCAAATTTAAGCCTGCAATTTGATAGCTTCTGGATATAAAACAGGAGCAAACATGTGGCACTTATTACTGGTTAATTTGCCAAAAACATAGAATAACCATTCGGCCATGAAATAATCACGGCTTTTTACTTATCTGAATCTGAAAGGAAAATGCCATCAAATGGTCACTGTTATTATGTATTTTGTGTGGAAATTCACTGAAAAGTATTTTTTTATTCACAGAAACGTGCTGTGTCTTCATGAAATTTATGTATCCCATGAAACTAAAAATATATTGTCAAGACAAAGGAGTCAACAGGTTCTTTGGAAATTTCCCTTAGTTTTTATGTTCTAGTGAAACTCGCCCATAGAATATTCTCAGAAACTGATCCACCTGAGATCTTAAGTTCTTGGCAAGCTGGGATGCTCTTCTAACATGCCATGCATGATTTTTTGAAGACTAAATGATCATCTTGCTTTATATTCTGTGAACGAGTAAGCTCTCCAAACTCCCTTCGGTATATATTTCTCATTTTATCAAATTAAAATGATTTAGGCATGTCCTGTAAGACCATCCTTGGCTCAAATGCAAGCCATGTCCCAACAGTTTAATTACTGGAAAAATCTTTGTCGATAAATGAATTGAATAATTCTAATTAAGATAAAAAAATATAAGTAAGGTTTTTCAAATGAGAAATGATTTTTTAATATAAGTGTATTGTGATTTACGCATCTGTTGAATGTTACATTTATACTTTAATAACCACAGTATAGATATCTGGACAGGACATGCTTTACGAAACACCATGAAGACATCCATTAAATCAGATATTGAATGAATCTGAGTTATTTGGTCAGAGGAAGAGTTACAGAAACAAGAAATAGAAAATCAAAAATTCTGGTTCATTCATATTTTGTAAACCGCATGTACGTAAAAAAAAAACTGTTATTGCTCAGGCCCATATAGGTGTAGTCACAAGCACAATGTATATAGCTGATTATCAAATTAATTTAATAGCACAAATTTTAAAAATCACAGAGTGTGAAACCCTTAATGGAGACAATTTACAATATTATAAGAAGTACAAGTGGTCCTCTTTAGATACAAGCAACATCCAAACCTTTACTACAATTTATCACATAATAAAAGGTGGGTTGTAATGTACCTGAGATTCCAAAGCATGTTCTTGATGTGACAGTTTTGTTCTATAGACAATGTAGTGTAAGGAACAAACATGTAATGTTTACAATAATAACTTATCAACAATTGAGCAGGGTAAGAAAGAATTACTGAGCTGTTACATTACTGCAAGATATGTCTGTTACAATTTGCCTTGGCATCAGACATTTTTTTGGTACAAAATGCAGAGAATTTGATACCAAAATGATTTGTTGCCTGGTTTGTATCACTGCGCACAGGGCTGGATTAACCATTAAGCAAAATAAGCATGTGCTTAGGGTATCTTAGGGAGGGGGGCATCACAGAAATTTTCCATTGCCGGATTTACCATGGACTATATGCTATAAAACTGCAGATGGTGCAGCTGAACCAGGTTCCAGAAAAAGGGGCTCACACACTAAATGAAAACATACAGGTATGTATATATATATATATATATATATATATATATATACAATAATAAAAATAATAATAAAATAGTGATTATAGAGGTTAATGATATACATTAATCTTGGTAGGGTACCAAAATCTTTTAAGTGCTTAGGGCCTCTAAAGATCTTAATTCAGCCCTGACTGCACACCTATAATTACTATACTGTTTATTGAAATGTGTATAAGTACATTTTTACAAAGAAGAGCACAATTTAATCTATAGAAAACTGCAAAAAAATGAAATTAAATTATAATGATGAGGGGGATTAAAATAACAGTTATTGTATTGATTAATATGTTTCTGGTATTCTGTCATTAACAGTGTTATCACATAAGAGTGTTAGACCAGCTGGAGGCAGAATGAAGGCCAGATGGATATACACTATGGGCCTCATTCTATTAGCGGCCGCAGCCGTTGCGGGGCCGCAAGGACCGGCCGCAAGCTATTCGGCTATTCTTTTCCCCTCCGGCCGGGGGCTCCGGCAGGCTTGCGGCCGGTGCCTTGCTATCTCTTGCGGCCGCTCGCGCCGGAGGAAAGCCTTTGATCTAAAACGGCCGCAAGAGTTTCGGCCGTAAGAAATTCCTATTTGCAATTCAATTGCTCCGGGAACCCTCTCTGCAAGGCTAAAACCGAGCCGCAGCTTACTTGCAGGAAAGAGGTCCCGCTAGCACCAATTAAGCACATAAAATAGCTCAAATAAAGCCATCCTGCACTTTGAGAAGACTATAAAGGGATTTTAGGTGTTAGAAAAAATAGCACATAATTATCCTATACTCAAATCCGTAAAATATATATTTTTTAATATCCGTAAAATATCCATGTAAAAAGTCCAGAGTGCTTGGAGCACCTCAGACATGCCCACGCCGCAGCCGGAAAATAAACAGTTAATTTGAACTCGGGTTTGGGCTGATGTGCAAGCTTGAGAGGGGGTTACTTTTAATCCTCATGTCCCCCAATATGATCCCTAGCATTTACAGAGCTGTACAGTGCAGGCTTGAATTTATTTTTGCGTTTTTAGATTTCAGAGCTTACGGCCGGTTCCAAGATATGCGGCCGGCCGTAAGATGAGATCCTTGCGGGGCCGTATAATAGAATCGCGAGTTAACAGAACCCCCGCAAGGAATCGCAGCCTTACGGCCGATTTACGGCCGGAAATAGAATGAGGTCCTTTATCTTTAGTTTGCTCATTTTTGCATCTAACATGGTTTCCAAAATGTAGAGCAAATAATCCAAAATATATAAACAAATAAGATTAAGATTTTAAGGGATTGGAAAACAGTGCTATGAGGTCAAGTAACATGGATACTATATCACAGTACAGTAATATATTTTTATACAAAGTCTACAAGACATGAGTACTATTGGACTGTTCAATTGATTTGGTAACGATAGATGCAAAATTATGAAACAGGCATGTACAGACTTAAGTACTATGAGAATGAATCTATAAATAGTAAAACATCATGTAGAAGTTCATTAAAATTAGAACCTGTTAAATTGTATTATCAACATTGAAACTAAGAATAAAAGAGAATGAAGAATACAGGTCACAAATATATGGATATATATATATATATATATATATATATAAAAGAGAGAGAGAGACAAGGACAGATCTAAAGAAATTAATTAATGAATCAATGCAGTTGAAAACATAGCCTAGCATATACCTGGTTTATTATATGGACGTGAAGGCTGGTCCCTCTCTCAAAAGTGCTCCCTTAATACAGAATCCTGCTCATGATAGGATATTGTATTGGCTATCAATATGAGATCAAAGTAGTCCCTTTTGTGCAGAAATATAAATGTATTATTATTAATAATAAGTTCTCAACAGGAGCTTGGAATGTCTAACCTTTCCAACTAGAAAATGAGTGTGTCAAAATAGAGCTTGAGGTCACAGACACCGGAAGGAAAAACTTAAGGAATAGATCACACTGCTTAAAGTTTTGTGACAAATTTATTTTTTGCTGTTGTAACCTTCCCAGTGGAAGGATATATAGGCAAAGCAGAAATTGGACAATGGTGGTTAAAACAGACTAATTGGAGAGTCATAATGGCTGGTCTTGGAGGTGGTCATATCAGTGACACATGCTTGAGACATGGATCTCAGGTGGGCTAAATCCCTCAGTTAGAAAATAAGCAACTTATATAGAGAAAAACAACTCCTTCTGGCAAGACCCACAACATTCAATGAACTAGTTGCATTGTCTTAATCTCCAACTCCAAGTGGTCTAATCTCACTATGATGATACACTGTTATTGAGATTGAGCAAATTTGGAAAAATATGGTACACTTGCTTGGATCAATAGCCAATCTAGTGCAATTGGGTACTCTATTTGAAATCACAAAATTCAAATGTTATCAGACCCAAGAAAGATCAAATAGCTTGTCACACACTATAATATATATATATTCTTTTTGAAACAATTCTTTTGAATAAATAAATGTCATATTTTCAGTGTTTGGAGTAACTTTTTGATGTTTCTTGAGTATGAACACATTGAAAGTAAAATGGTTTAGCCACAGATAAGATGGATCTATTTATGTGGGGATGTCAAACAATTTATAAAACATGCTATAGCAAACTGAGGGGCTCATGCTCTACATTTGGAAACATTCATTAGATACAGGAGATCAATCATGCTTGTGATGGAGTACTGTTCAACTAGACGTCACGGTCCCATTAAATCCAGAGGTGCATATTAGTATTAAGAGATGTTTCATGGATTACCATCTTAACCAAGGGCCATACCAAGTTAATGACATAATATATTGAACTGGTTAGGCTTAAACATGAGATGCCTGCATGGTAAGTCTATAATCATAGCATGTAGTATAATCATAGAAAGTGCATCCTACACCACCTACCCACAAAAAAAGCTATTGTGAAATGTGATTGGTGTGGGGATATCAAGTTATTGAAGCTTTTAAAAATTGCATTATACCATATATACACACTGTGTGTTTATATAAAAATAAAATACCCACTTTTGGAAAACCTCCTTTTCAATCTGATACATGTTTCTGATAATGGATAATGAATCTATTTTGTGGCAAGTTGGGTGTAGTAGATCATACCTTTTAGAGAGACAACTGAAAAAAATGAGTTCGAAGATGAGTTCGAAGATGAGTTCCAAAGCTTTCAAAAATCTAAGGTGTCTTCTAAAAGCTTTATAGAAAGGATTTTATACTGTACATCTCAAGAGGGTAATTATTTGGGTAGTACAGCGAATGGGATTATCAAAAGTTTGAAATTACGTATTGGGTACAGTGTTGGATCAGAAATGTGATGACCTTATGGACGCCTATGGTGAATAGAATTATTATACTGATAAACACGCTATATTGTGATTAAACACATTGCTGTTAGAATCAGTTGGTCCTCTAAAATAAATCAGTTACTACAGAGGTCTGCAACCTTTTAGAAGTACAGAGCCAAATAAAGCCCAAAATATAAATATATAGGAAATACAATTAACATCATTGAAAATATACAGATATACATATAGATTGCACATAGTGCTCTAAAAATAAGCTGCTCCAATAAGTGTGTGTATTAGAAAAGATGCATAAAACTTGTATACAATACAAAAGAAAAAAAACAAACTTGCACTGATATGAATCCACAGCTGTAATCTGATTTAGTTTTAAAAGACTGATAGTCCAGTTACTGCCTGAAAGATGCTACTTGTTCTGGCCCCAATTTTATATACATGGCTCAACTCAATGTATAGAATATATTAGCAGTTTTTAAATAATTTACAAAATGGTTCCATGGAATGAACCTTGGTAATTATTATTATTATCCTGTTCCATTGGGAATGACAAGAGAGTTATACGTTGAGTTGAGCCATGGGTCGCTGATCCCTTGATCTACTGCAACCAACTTGTTTTTTTTCTAGGAACAATACATAAATCTGGACTTTTGTAGCACATTTTGTGGTCTTGTATACCATTACAGGGAAATGTTTCTGATAAAGTGTATATGTAAGAAATGGAAATAGATGATCCTTTCTAAAGCGCACATTGTGCCAAATAGAACTATGGTAATATACTGAATGGCAAACATGATATCTACAGACATGTACATTGTCCTGTATGAATTTAAGAGGCAATGTACTAAAACGGTACAATGAATGAAGGTGATTAGCACAAATATGCACTATGTTTATCACAAATGTTTACACAAACATATTATTAAGGTACACCATGTGCATATATTTTATGATGATAATATAATGTACAAGTGTATCATATTTACATGTTGATGCTCCAACAACAAATACAAAACCATCCTCAGTATTTTGTACACAGCAATGATCAGCATCTATATACTAACATGTATAGATGCTTCCCATTGCCCAAATGGTAGTAATTAAAAAACTGCATCAGTAAACAGATTAGTACGTGCTGCAGTGATCTGTCTTATTACATTGCCTCTTAAATTGCAGCCAACTGTCTCTGCCATTATGAAACTGAAAATAACATTTTATTCTATGTAAAAATAGCAAAAAAAACTGTATTGGTTTTCTATGTACACTATTTTCCAATATTGCAGTTGAGTACCAAACTGCTGAAGTGCATAGCAGCCTATGATCACTGCACATTCCAAAGGAACATTATAGTACTGTGGACTCACATGTTAACTGACCAGCTTACTGTAGGGCACAGACAGAATAACTAAGGTGAAATGTTCTCGGCTTACATTTATGGAAATCCTAATAAAACATTTATATTCCTAAGATTTAATGTGATATCAATGGTCATTGTATTGGACATCAATAATACCATTTACGCAAAACCCAGTATTTCACTTGTTCATTTGTATACCCTAAAACCAGCATGCTAACAGCAAGATGTGTTGCATCAAATAATTTTATAACTATTGTAATGCAACACTGACTCTAGACATAGTCTTCCTCAGATAACCTGCTCCTGCATCCCAAAAGGAATGAGTGTTATCAATCTTGTAATTAAATAAATCTAATGAGAAAAACAAGAGCTAACTTCTCTTTGTTACTCTCATAGTTGCACGGTAACCTTTTCTTTTTTGAATCTGAAAATGCGCAGGATTACGGGGAAACTATTCAGAGGCTGAAAAAAATGCATTAAAAAGAGGCTTTTGTTCTGCGTCGGAAAAGTTATTTGGTTCTCCATTGTCTCTGAGTAAACATTTATGTTGATGACATTAAAAAATATTTTACCTGAGACTGAAAGTTCACGCTATCTTATTTGTTTTTTTGAAAACATCATCACTGTTCAAACATATTAGGAGGATCTGTTGGTTAGAAAGGGATGAAGATTGATTTAAAGGACCACTGTAGTTGCCATGCAGTTTTCATGTGTTTAATTAGCAAATGATAAGGAATAAAATCAGTATTTAAAGAAAATCCATTGTAAATCCATTGAAAAGTGACATTTCAAATTAGCTTTGTAGCTTCAAGCAGATGTGCTTCTCTCCAGCCCCTAATATGTGTCCAGAGAGTGAAGGAAAATAAAGAAACACCAAAAGAGGTGTCCTACTTTTTTTGGAACCAGTGTTGGTTTGCCTACAATAGCCACTGCGGGGAAGTTAGCAATTTAAACAATGTTATCAGGACCATACATAAAGTGCTCCCTGGGCAGATCTACTCCCCTTACTTGGACACCTGCTAAGGGTGGAGTGCACTATGTCTACTAAAAACTCAACTTCAAATGTAAGATTAAAAAGCTACATTGATGGTTTTTTTTTTGTTGCAAATACTGATTTTGTTGCTATTCTGTAACTAAATAAAGAAAAGCAAATATATTTTTTGATCCCTACATATGGAAATACAAGTAATTCAGTATTCATAAAATATATATTTGGCTTATGTAGATAATTTACCAGTTTCCAAATCATTTACAAAATGGTTCCATGGAATGAACATTAGTAATTAATATTATTATCCTTTATTTGTAACATATTCCCTAGCGCTATACAGGGGTAGGGTACAATGAAAACCATAAGGAAATTATGCAGAATAAACATATTTTATTAGAAGAAAAAAATATTCATTAGATCAAATTATGTTTTCTACAACTTTTTTTTCCTGAAATACTATTCAAAATTAATATTCTATTTTTATTATTTTTGGTCAATGAGAGAATGGCCAAGAAATGCTAGAATTATACACTGTATATATCACCATAAGGAAATAAATCAGCATAATATCAAACACATACGCTTTGCTAGGTGATAATTCTAAATAAAATTCTACCAATCAAGTCTTGTTCATTTCTAAAATTAGGTGATGATTATTTGAACAGAATAAAGTAGAAATTACATTAAATGCAAAACTATGAAACTGATTAATATTCCTCCTTGTTCTTGATTCACCGCTTCCTGGTAATATCATTATATCTGGGCAATGATTATTATATTTCTATAAGAAAATATTTTCAGTATTTAAAAATTCAACACAAAAATAACTTTATGTATATGTTTAAATAGTTAGAATCGTGGAATATCACACATTATCACATATATAGTTGTGAGCATGAGGGTTGTTGCTAAGGCTGCGACCCTCGCTTTGCGAGGGCCGCAGTTGCTGGCAAGAAGTGCCTAAGGCGCTCTTTGCCAGCAACTGCAGACTTTAGGCCCGCAAATGTGGACCCTCGCAAAGCGAGGGGCCGCATTTGCAGAGGTGGAGGCTCCCACGTCGACTGCAAAATGTACGGACTTGGCATCCACAAATACGAGCCGCAGGACTTTATGACATTAGCGCCCGAACCCCGCTAACATGAAAACATTAAAAACACAATAAATACACACATAAAAAGCTTACCCACAGCAAGTGAAGTTACACCTCAGTTTAAGTCCAAATTCAAGAGTTTAGACACACGAAAATTCCCTAAGTGAGAGAAAACATTGTCTGCCGAGAAAAACGAGGCTCCAGGTCCCTAAACACGCAAAACACCAAAAAACACATACGGATTTTCCGAAAAAGCCGTACGAGGTACAAGATACACTATTAACAAGGACGAAAAAATATGACCTTAACGCTTGACCCGCGTGCACATGAAACAATAGAAACACAATAAATACACACACCAAATACATAAAAAGCTTACCCACACCAACGGGTGTCAGCCAGGACCTCTGCAACTGAAGATACACCTCAATTTAAGTCCAAATTCAAGAGTTTAGACACACTAAAATCCCCTAAGCGAGAGAAAAAATGGCTGCCGAAAACGAGGCTACAGGACCATAAACACGCAAAACACCACCAAGCACATACAGATTTGCTGAAAAAGCCGTACGAGGTCCAAGATGCACTATTAACAAAGACGATAAATCATCCACAGCTGCGTACCACATACACATTAGCCGCCATTTTACAACACTAACTTACACAATGCGGAAGTACACAGCTACCCTAACGGATTTGCCTCGCGCACGCACACTATTTACACTACACACTGCACACATTGCTGACACTTACACCTCACCTCCACAACACTGCAAACCGACATTGTATGCTGCAGGAACATCACAACAGATTGCCAGCTCTTCAACACAATGCTTCCTGCATATATTACTTCCACATAGGTAAAGTATATTCATTTATTAATTATTTCATTAGCATACAAAAAACCATTGCCAACGCTGCTCATAGCACACAAACAACCAACAGCCCCGCAATGAGCGTCAAAGGCGCTCATTGCGAGCCATGCGATGAGCGGCGAAGGCGCTCAGCGAGAGGCTTGCAATGAGCGCCGAAGCATCTCGGAACACCAACAAAATTAATGTCTCAACCAAACACCATTACCTGGCTTACAATCATATTGCCGTCATTTTTTGACGGGCAAGTCGCTAGAACAAAATATTGTCCTGTCTATGAGCAGGGTGAGAAATATCAGAATAGGTTATACTGTACAATACACGGTTCTGTACTGGTTACTATTTGGATTACACAAGATTTAGGACAATTTTAGCGCTCACTGCCTCTTGGCTCCTCTGGAATAATTATCCTCTAAACACTCTGGGGAAAGCTTCAATAGCTCTGACCAGATCGCTGGAAGATGGAGTTCTCACTCCATTTTTTAGGACTTCCGCTTCTAATTGCTTATATCTAGTGCATAGGACAGCTAGCCTAATTCATTTCCATAAACCTTTTTTTTTATTAAAATGAAACACTCCATAGATAAGGATGAAAATAAACACATCTTCAGTAGTAAAATGCCAGAAACTGTCTGATGCATTTGTGTTCTTTAAACACTTTATCAGTGAGTGCCTTTTCTTAAGTTACTCATATTTAAAACCCCATCATTAGTCGGCGAGAGTCTACACCTGCAAAATGCATAGTCACACCTCCTAATTAACTATAACCTAACCCACTTTCAGACTATCAGCCTTATTAAATTCCCTCAATGTGTAAAACTGTAGCCTGTAACGTAGCCCGCAAGACTTACGGTTATTAAATTGGTCCAGTAAAGCAACCTGCTAACGACGTTCGGTTACAGGCGGAAAACCCTACGGAATGGTGAAATATGAACTCTCTATAGCACTGTCTCACTATAACACTGTTTTGCCTGCCAGATCCCTTTTAACACTCTGATTCTCTATAGCACTGCCTCGCTATAACACTGTTTTGCCTGCCAGATCCCTTTTAACGCTCTGATTCTCTATAGCACTGTCTCGCTATAACACTGTTTTGCCTGCCAGATCCCTTTTAACACTCTGATTCTCTATAGCACTGCCTCGCTATAACACTGTTTTGCCTGCCAGATCCCTTTTAACGCTCTGATTCTCTATAGCACTGCCTCGCTATAACACTGTTTTCGCCTGCCGGTTCCCTTTTAACGCTCTGATTCTCTATAGCACTGTCTCGCTATAACACTGTTTTTATCTGCCAGATCCCTTTTAACGCTCTGATTCTCTATAGCACTGTCTCGCTATAACACTGTTTTTATCTGCCAGATCCCTTTTAACGCTCTGATTCTCTATAGCACTGCCTCGCTATAACACTGTTTTCGCCTGCCGGTTCCCTTTTAACGCTCTGATTCTCTATAGCACTGTCTCGCTATAACACTGTTTTTGCCTGCCGGACCCCTTTTAATGCTCAGATTCTCTATAGCACTGCCTCACTATAACACTGTTTTTGCCTGCCGGACCCCTTTTAATGCTCAGATTCTCTATAGCACTGCCTCGCTATAACACTGTTTTTTCCTGCCAGACCCCTTTTAACGCTCTGATTCTCTATAGCACTGCCTCGCTATAACACTATTTTTGCCTGCCGGATCCCTTTTAACTCTCTGATTCTCTATAGCACTGCCTCACTATAACACTGTTTTTTCCTGCCAGACCCCTTTTAACGCTCTGATTCTCTATAGCACTGCCTCGCTATAACACTATTTTTGCCTGCCGGATCCCTTTTAACGCTCTGATTCTCTATAGCACTGCCTCACTATAACACTGTTTTTGCCTGCCGGACCCCTTTTAATGCTCAGATTCTCTATAGCACTGCCTCGCTATAACACTGTTTTTGGCTGCCGGACCCCTTTTAACGCTCTGATTCTCTATAGCACTGCCTCGCTATAACACTGTTTTTGCCTGCCGGATCCCTTTTAACGCTCTGATTCTCTATAGCACTGTCTCGCTATAACACTGTTTTTGCCTGCCGGACCCCTTTTAACGCTCTGATTCTCTATAGCACTGCCTCGCTATAACACTGTTTTTGCCTGCCGGATCCCTTTTAACGCTCTGATTCTCTATAGCACTGCCTCGCTATAACACTGTTTTTGGCTGCCGGTTCCCTTTTAACGCTCTGATTCTCTATAGCACTGCCTCGCTATAACACTGTTTTTGCCTGCCGGACCCCTTTTAACGCTCTGATTCTCTATAGCACTGCCTCGCTATAACGCTGTTTTTGCCTGCTGGACCTCTTTTAACTCTCTGATTCTCTATAGCACTGCCTCGCTATAACACTGTTTTTGCCTGCCGGACCCCTTTTAACGCTCTGATTCTCTATAGCACTGCCTCGCTATAACACTGTTTTTTCCTGCCAGACCCCTTTTAATGCTCTGATTCTCTATAGCACTGCCTCGCTATAACACTGTTTTCGCCTGCCGGACCTCTTTTAATGCTCTGATTCTCTATAGCACTGCCTCGCTATAACACTGTTTTTTCCTGCCAGACCCCTTTTAATGCTCTGATTCTCTATAGCACTGCCTCACTATAACACTGTTTTTGCCTGCCGGATCCCTTTTAACGCTCTGATTCTCTATAGCACTGTCTCGCTATAACACTGTTTTTGCCTGCCGGACCCCTTTTAACGCTCTCATTCTCTATAGCACTGCCTCGTTATAACGCTGTTTTTGCCTGTCGGACCCCTTTTAACACTCTGATTCTCTATAGCACTGCCTCACTATAACACTATTTTTGCCTGCCGGACCCCTTTTAACGCTCTGATTCTCTATAGCACTGCCTCGCTATAACACTGTTTTTGCCTGCCGGACCCCTTTTAACGCTCTCATTCTCTATAGCACTGCCTCGTTATAACGCTGTTTTTGCCTGTCGGACCCCTTTTAACACTCTGATTCTCTATAGCACTGCCTCACTATAACACTATTTTTGCCTGCCGGACCCCTTTTAACGCTCTGATTCTCTATAGCACTGCCTCACTATAACACTATTTTTGCCTGCCGGACCCCTTTTAACTCTCTGATTCTCTATAGCACTGCCTCACTATAACACTGTTTTGCCTGCCAGATCCCTTTTAACGCTCTGATTCTCTATAGCACTGCCTCGCTATAACACTGTTTTTGCCTGCCGGACCCCTTTTAACGCTCTGATTCTCTATAGCACTGCCTCGCTATAACACTGTTTTTTCCTGCCAGACCCCTTTTAATGCTCTGATTCTCTATAGCACTGCCTCGCTATAACACTGTTTTTGCCTGCCGGATCCCTTTTAACGCTCTGATTCTCTATAGCACTGCCTCGCTATAACACTGTTTTTGCCTGCCGGACCCCGTTTAACGCTCTCATTCTCTATAGCACTGCCTCTCTATAACACTGTTTTTGCCTGCCAGACCCCTTTTAACGCTCTGATTCTCTATAGCACTGCCTCGCTATAACACTGTTTTTGCCTGCCAGACCCCTTTTAATGCTCAGATTCTCTATAGCACTGCCTCGCTATAACACTGTTTTTGCCTGCCAGACCTCTTTTAGCACTCTGATTCTCTATAGCACTGCCTCGCTATAATACTGTTTTTGCCTGCCAGACCTCTTTTAACGCTCTGATTCTCTATAGCACTGCCTCGCTATAATACTGTTTTTGCCTGCCAGACCCCTTTTAACTCTCTGATTCTCTATAGCACTGTCTCGCTATAACACTGTTTTTGCCTGCCGGACCCTTTTAACGCTCTGATTCTCTATAGCACTGCCTCGCTATAACACTGTTTTTGCCTGTCAGACCCCTTTTAACGCTCTGATTCTCTATAGCACTGTCTCGCTATAACACTGTTTTGCCTGCCGGATCCCTTTTAATGCTCTGATTCTCTATAGCACTGCCTCGCTATAACACTGTTTTTGCCTGCCGGACCCCTTTTAACACTCTGATTCTCTATAGCACTGTCTCACTATAACACTGTTTTTGCCTGCCGGACCCCTTTTAACACTCTGATTCTCTATAGCACTGCCTCGCTATAACACTGTTTTTGCCTGCCGGACCTCGTTTAACGCTCTGATTCTCTATAGCACTGTCTCACTATAACACTGTTTTTGCCTGCCGGACCCCTTTTAACACTCTGATTCTCTATAGCACTGCCTCGCTATAACACTGTTTTTGCCTGCCGGACCTCGTTTATCGCTCTGATTCTCTATAGCACTGCCTCACTATAACACTGTTTTTGCCTGCCGGACCCCTTTTAACGCTCTGATTCTCTATAGCACCGTCTCGCTATAACACTGTTTTTGCCTGCCGGACCCCTTTTAACACTCTGATTCTCTATAGCACTGTCTCACTATAACACTGTTTTTGCCTGCCGGACCCATTTTAACACTCTGATTCTCTATAGCACTGTCTCACTATAACACTGTTTTTGCCTGCCAGATCCCTTTTAATGCTCTGATTCTCTATAGCACCGCCTCACTATAACACTGTTTTTGCCTGCCGGACCCCTTTTAACACTCTGATTCTCTATAGCACTGTCTCACTATAACACTGTTTTTGCCTGCCGGACCCATTTTAACACTCTGATTCTCTATAGCACTGTCTCACTATAACACTGTTTTTGCCTGCCGGATTCCTTTTAACTCTCTGATTCTCTATAGCACTGCCTCGCTATAACACTGTTTTTGCCTGCCGGACCTCGTTTAACGCTCTGATTCTCTATAGCACTGCCACGCTATAACACTGTTTTTGCCTGCCCGACCCCTTTTAACGCTCTGATTCTCTATAGCACTGCCTCGCTATAACACTGTTTTTGCCTGCCGGACCTCGTTTAACGCTCTGATTCTCTATAGCACTGCCACGCTATAACACTGTTTTTGCCTGCCCGACCCCTTTTAACGCTCTGATTCTCTATAGCACTGCCTCGCTATAACACTGTTTTTGCCTGCCAGATCCCTTTTAACTCTCTGATTCTCTATAGCACTGCCTCGCTATAACACTGTTTTTACCTGCCGGATCCCTTTTAACGCTCTGATTCTCTATAGCACTGTCTCACTATAACACTGTTTTTTCCTGCCAGACCCCTTTTAATGCTCTGATTCTCTATAGCACTGCCTCGCTATAACACTGTTTTTGCCTGTCGGACCCCTTTTAACGCTCTGATTCTCTATAGCACTGCCTCGCTATAACACTGTTTTTGCCTGCCGGATCCCTTTTAACGCTCTGATTCTCTATAGCACTGCCTCGCTATAACACTGTTTTTGCCTGCCGGACCCCTTTTAACGCTCTGATTCTCTATAGCACTGCCTCGCTATAACACTGTTTTTTCCTGCCGGACCCCTTTTAACGCTCTGATTCTCTATAGCACTGCCTCACTATAACACTGTTTTTGCCTGCCGGATCCCTTTTAACGCTCTGATTCTCTATAGCACTGCCTCGCTATAACACTGTTTTTGCCTGCCAGACCCCTTTTAACGCTCTGATTCTCTATAGCACTGTCTCACTATAACACTGTTTTTGCCTGCCAGACCCCTTTTAACGCTCTGATTCTCTATAGTTTTGCCTCGCTATAACACTGTTTTGCCTACCGGACCTCTTTTAACGCTCTGATTCTCTATAGCACTGTCTCACTATAACACTGATTTTGCCTGCCGGACCCCTTTTAATGCTCTGATTCTCTATAGCACTGCCTCGCTATAACACTGTTTTGCCTGCCGGACCCCTTTTAACACTCTGATTCTCTATAGCACTGCCTCGCTATAACACTGTTTTTGCCTGCCGGACCCCTTTTAATGCTCTGATTCTCTATAGCACTGCCTCGCTATAACACTGTTTTGCCTGCCGGACCCCTTTTAACACTCTGATTCTCTATAGCACTGCCTCGCTATAACACTGTTTTTGCCTGCCGGACCCCTTTTAACGCTCTGATTCTCTATAGCACTGCCTCGCTATAACACTGTTTTTGCCTGCCAGACCCATTTTAACACTCTGATTCTCTATAGCACTGCCTCGCTATAACACTGTTTTGCCTGCCAGATCCCTTTTAATGCTCTGATTCTCTATAGCACTGCCTCGCTATAACACTGTTTTTGCCTGCCGGATTCCTTTTAACTCTCTGATTCTCTATAGCACTGCCTCGCTATAACACTGTTTTGCCTGCCAGATCCCTTTTAACTCTCTGATTCTCTATAGCACTGCCTCGCTATAACACTGTTTTTGCCTGCCGGACCCCTTTTAACGCTCTGGTTCTCTATAGCACTGCCTCACTATAACACTGTTTTTTCCTGCCAGACCCCTTTTAATGCTCTGATTCTCTATAGCACTGTCTCGCTATAACACTGTTTTTGCCTGTCGGACCCCTTTTAACGCTCTGATTCTCTATAGCACTGCCTCGCTATAACACTGTTTTTGCCTGCCGGATCCCTTTTAACGCTCTGATTCTCTATAGCACTGCCTCGCTATAACACTGTTTTTGCCTGCCGGACCCCTTTTAACGCTCTGATACTCTATAGCACTGCCTCGCTATAACACTGTTTTTTCCTGCCGGACCCCTTTTAACGCTCTGATTCTCTATAGCACTGCCTCACTATAACACTGTTTTTGCCTGCCGGACCCCTTTTAACGCTCTCATTCTCTATAGCACTGCCTCTCTATAACACTGTTTTTGCCTGCCAGACCCCTTTTAACGCTCTGATTCTCTATAGCACTGCCTCGCTATAACACTGTTTTTGCCTGCCGGATCCCTTATAACGCTCTGATTCTCTATAGCACTGCCTCGCTATAACACTGTTTTTGCCTGCCGGATCCCTTTTAACGCTCTGATTCTCTATAGCACTGCCTCACTATAACACTGTTTTTGCCTGCCGGTTCCCTTTTAACACTCTGATTCTCTATAGCACTGCCTCGCTATAACGCTGTTTTTGCCTGCTGGACCCCTTTTAATGCTCTGATTCTCTATAGCACTGCCTCACTATAACACTGTTTTTGCCTGCCGGACCCCTTTTAATGCTCAGATTCTCTATAGCACTGCCTCGCTATAACACTATTTTTGCCTGCCGGATCCCTTTTAACGCTCTGATTCTCTATAGCACTGCCTCGCTATAACACTGTTTTTGCCTGCCGGATCCCTTTTAACGCTCTGATTCTCTATAGCACTGCCTCGCTATAACACTGTTTTTGCCTGCCGGATTCCTTTTAACGCTCTGATTCTCTATAGCACTGCCTCGCTATAACACTGTTTTTGCCTGCCGGATTCCTTTTAACGCTCTGATTCTCTATAGCACTGCCTCGCTATAACACTGTTTTTGCCTGCCAGACCCCTTTTAACGCTCTGATTCTCTATAGCACTGCCTCGCTATAACGCTGTTTTTGCCTGCTGGACCTCTTTTAACTCTCTGATTCTCTATAGCACTGCCTCGCTATAACACTGTTTTTGCCTGCCGGACCCCTTTTAACGCTCTGATTCTCTATAGCACTGCCTCGCTATAACACTGTTTTTTCCTGCCAGACCCCTTTTAATGCTCTGATTCTCTATAGCACTGCCTCGCTATAACACTGTTTTCGCCTGCCGGTTCCCTTTTAACGCTCTGATTCTCTATAGCACTGTCTCGCTATAACACTGTTTTTGCCTGCCGGACCCCTTTTAACGCTCTCATTCTCTATAGCACTGCCTCGTTATAACGCTGTTTTTGCCTGCCAGACCCCTTTTAACGCTCTGATTCTCTATAGCACTGCCTCGCTATAACACTGTTTTTGCCTGCCAGACCCCTTTTAATGCTCAGATTCTCTATAGCACTGCCTCGCTATAACACTGTTTTTGCCTGCCAGACCTCTTTTAGCACTCTGATTCTCTATAGCACTGCCTCGCTATAATACTGTTTTTGCCTGCCAGACCTCTTTTAACGCTCTGATTCTCTATAGCACTGTCTCGCTATAACACTGTTTTTGCCTGCCGGACCCTTTTAACGCTCTGATTCTCTATAGCACTGCCTCGCTATAACACTGTTTTTGCCTGTCAGACCCCTTTTAACGCTCTGATTCTCTATAGCACTGTCTCGCTATAACACTGTTTTGCCTGCCGGATCCCTTTTAATGCTCTGATTCTCTATAGCACTGCCTCGCTATAACACTGTTTTTGCCTGCCGGACCCCTTTTAACACTCTGATTCTCTATAGCACTGTCTCACTATAACACTGTTTTTGCCTGCCGGACCCCTTTTAACACTCTGATTCTCTATAGCACTGCCTCACTATAACACTGTTTTTGCCTGCCGGACCCCTTTTAACACTCTGATTCTCTATAGCACTGTCTCACTATAACACTGTTTTTGCCTGCCGGACCACTTTTAACTCTCTGATTCTCTATAGCACTGCCTCACTATAACACTGTTTTTGCCTGCCGGACCCCTTTTAACACTCTGATTCTCTATAGCACTGCCTCGCTATAACACTGTTTTTGCCTGCCGGACCTCGTTTAACACTCTGATTCTCTATAGCACTGCCTCGCTATAACACTGTTTTTGCCTGCCGGACCTCGTTTAACGCTCTGATTCTCTATAGCACTGCCTCGCTATAACACTGTTTTTGCCTGCCGGACCCCTTTTAACACTCTGATTCTCTATAGCACTGTCTCACTATAACACTGTTTTTGCCTGCCGGACCCATTTTAACACTCTGATTCTCTATAGCACTGTCTCACTATAACACTGTTTTTGCCTGCCAGATCCCTTTTAATGCTCTGATTCTCTATAGCACTGCCTTGCTATAACACTGTTTTTGCCTGCCGGATTCCTTTTAACTCTCTGATTCTCTATAGCACTGCCTCGCTATAACACTGTTTTTGCCTGCCGGACCTCGTTTAACGCTCTGATTCTCTATAGCACTGCCACGCTATAACACTGTTTTTGCCTGCCCGACCCCTTTTAACGCTCTGATTCTCTATAGCACTGCCTCGCTATAACACTGTTTTTGCCTGCCGGACCTCGTTTAACGCTCTGATTCTCTATAGCACTGCCACGCTATAACACTGTTTTTGCCTGCCCGACCCCTTTTAACGCTCTGATTCTCTATAGCACTGCCTCGCTATAACACTGTTTTTGCCTGCCAGATCCCTTTTAACTCTCTGATTCTCTATAGCACTGCCTCGCTATAACACTGTTTTTACCTGCCGGATCCCTTTTAACGCTCTGATTCTCTATAGCACTGTCTCACTATAACACTGTTTTTTCCTGCCAGACCCCTTTTAATGCTCTGATTCTCTATAGCACTGCCTCGCTATAACACTGTTTTTGCCTGTCGGACCCCTTTTAACGCTCTGATTCTCTATAGCACTGCTTCGCTATAACACTGTTTTTGCCTGCCGGATCCCTTTTAACGCTCTGATTCTCTATAGCACTGCCTCGCTATAACACTGTTTTTGCCTGCCGGACCCCTTTTAACGCTCTGATTCTCTATAGCACTGCCTCGCTATAACACTGTTTTTTCCTGCCGGACCCCTTTTAACGCTCTGATTCTCTATAGCACTGCCTCACTATAACACTGTTTTTGCCTGCCGGATCCCTTTTAACGCTCTGATTCTCTATAGCACTGCCTCGCTATAACACTGTTTTTGCCTGCCAGACCCCTTTTAACGCTCTGATTCTCTATAGCACTGTCTCACTATAACACTGTTTTTGCCTGCCAGACCCCTTTTAACTCTCTGATTCTCTATAGCACTGCCTCACTATAACACTGTTTTGCCTGCCGGATCCCTTTTAACTCTCTGATTCTCTATAGCACTGCCTCGCTATAACACTGTTTTTGCCTGCCAGACCTCTTTTAACGCTCTGATTCTCTATAGTTTTGCCTCGCTATAACACTGTTTTGCCTACCGGACCTCTTTTAACTCTCTGATTCTCTATAGCACTGTCTCACTATAACACTGATTTTGCCTGCCAGACCTCTTTTAGCGCTCTGATTCTCTATAGCACTGCCTCGCTATAACACTGTTTTGCCTACCGGACCTCTTTTAACTCTCTGATTCTCTATAGCACTGTCTCACTATAACACTGATTTTGCCTGCCAGACCCCTTTTAACGCTCTGATTCTCTATAGCACTGTCTCACTATAACACTGTTTTTGCCTGCCGGACCCCTTTTAATGCTCTGATTCTCTATAGCACTGCCTCGCTATAACACTGTTTTGCCTGCCGGACCCCTTTTAACACTCTGATTCTCTATAGCACTGCCTCGCTATAACACTGTTTTTGCCTGCCGGACCTCGTTTAACGCTCTGATTCTCTATAGCACTGCCTCGCTATAACACTGTTTTGCCTGCCAGATCCCTTTTAATGCTCTGATTCTCTATAGCACTGCCTCGCTATAACACTGTTTTTGCCTGCCGGATTCCTTTTAACTCTCTGATTCTCTATAGCACTGCCTCGCTATAACACTGTTTTTGCCTGCCGGATCCCTTTTAACGCTCTGATTCTCTATAGCACTGCCTCTCTATAACACTGTTTTTGCCTGCCAGATCCCTTTTAACTCTCTGATTCTCTATAGCACTGCCTCGCTATAACACTGTTTTTGCCTGCCGGACCCCTTTTAACGCTCTGGTTCTCTATAGCACTGCCTCGCTATAACACTGTTTTTTCCTGCCAGACCCCTTTTAATGCTCTGATTCTCTATAGCACTGTCTCGCTATAACACTGTTTTTGCCTGTCGGACCCCTTTTAACGCTCTGATTCTCTATAGCACTGCCTCGCTATAACACTGTTTTTGCCTGCCGGATCCCTTTTAACGCTCTGATTCTCTATAGCACTGCCTCGCTATAACACTGTTTTTGCCTGCCGGACCCCTTTTAACGCTCTGATACTCTATAGCACTGCCTCGCTATAACACTGTTTTTTCCTGCCGGACCCATTTTAACGCTCTGATTCTCTATAGCACTGCCTCGCTATAACACTGTTTTTGCCTGCCGGACCCCTTTTAACGCTCTCATTCTCTATAGCACTGCCTCTCTATAACACTGTTTTTGCCTGCCAGACCCCTTTTAACGCTCTGATTCTCTATAGCACTGCCTCGCTATACAACTGTTTTTGCCTGCCGGACCCCTTTTAACGCTCTGATTCTCTATAGCACTGCCTCGCTATAACACTGTTTTTGCCTGCCGGACCTCTTTTAGCACTCTGATTCTCTATAGCACTGCCTCGCTATAACACTGTTTTTGCCTGCCAGACCCCTTTTAACGCTCTGATTCTCTATAGCACTGCCTCACTATAACACTGTTTTTGCCTGCCAGACCCCTTTTAACGCTCTGATTCTCTATAGCACTGCCTCGCTATAACACTGTTTTTGCCTGCCGGACCTCTTTTAGCACTCTGATTCTCTATAGCACTGCCTCGCTATAACACTGTTTTTGCCTGCCGGACCCCTTTTAACGCTCTGATTCTCTATAGCACTGCCTCGCTATAACACTGTTTTTGCCTGCCAGACCCCTTTTAACGCTCTGATTCTCTATAGTACTGTCTCACTATAACACTGTTTTTGCCTGCCGGATCCCTTTTAACGCTCTGATTCTCTATAGCACTGCCTCGCTATAACACTGTTTTTCCCTGCTGGTTCCCTTTTAACGCTCTGATTCTCTACAGCACTGTCTCACTATAACACTGTTTTTGCCTGCCGGACCCCTTTTAACTCTCTGATTCTCTATAGCACTGCCTCGCTATAACACTGTTTTTGCCTGCCGGACCTCTTTTAACGCTCTGATTCTCTATAGCACTGCCTCACTATAACACTGTTTTTGCCTGCCAGACCCCTTTTAACGCTCTGATTCTCTATAGCACTGTCTCGCTATAACACTGTTTTTGCCTGCCGGACCCCTTTTAACTCTCTGATTCTCTATAGCACTGCCTCGCTATAACACTGTTTTTGCCTGCCGGACCCCTTTTAACTCTCTGATTCTCTATAGCACTGCCTCGCTATAACACTGTTTTTGCCTGCCGGACCCCTTTTAACCCTCTGATTCTCTATAGCACTGCCCCACTATAACACTATTTTTGCCTGCCGGATCCCTTTTAACGCTCTGATTCTCTATAGCACTGCCTCGCTATAACACTGTTTTTGCCTGCCGGACCCCTTTTAACGCTCTGATTCTCTATAGCACTGCCTCGCTATAACACTGTTTTTTCCTGCCAGACCCCTTTTAATGCTCTGATTCTCTATAACACTGCCTCACTATAACACTGTTTTTTCCTGCCAGACCCCTTTTAATGCTCTGATTCTCTATAGCACTGCCTCGCTATAACACTGTTTTTGCCTGCCGGACCCCTTTTAACTCTCTGATTCTCTATAGCACTGCCTCGCTATAACACTGTTTTTGCCTGCCGGACCCCTTTTAACGCTCTGATTCTCTATAGCACTGCCTCACTATAACACTGTTTTTCCTGCCGGACCCCTTTTAACGCTCTGATTCTCTATAGCACTGCCTCGCTATAACACTGTTTTTGCCTGCCGGACCCCTTTTAACGCTCTCATTCTCTATAGCACTGCCTCTCTATAACACTGTTTTTGCCTGCCAGACCCCTTTTAACGCTCTGATTCTCTATAGCACTGCCTCGCTATAACACTGTTTTTGCCTGCCAGACCCCTTTTAATGCTCAGATTCTCTATAGCACTGTCTCACTATAACACTGTTTTTGCCTGCCAGACCTCTTTTAGCACTCTGATTCTCTATAGCACTGCCTCGCTATAACACTGTTTTTGCCTGCCAGACCCCTTTTAACGCTCTGATTCTCTATAGCACTGTCTCGCTATAACACTGTTTTTGCCTGCCGGATCCCTTTTAACGCTCTGATTCTCTATAGCACTGCCTCGCTATAACACTGTTTTTGCCTGCCAGACCCCTTTTAACGCTCTGATTCTCTATAGCACTGCCTCGCTATAACACTGTTTTTACCTGCCGGATCCCTTTTAATGCTCTGATTCTCTATAGCACTGCCTCGCTATAACACTGTTTTTGCCTGCCAGACCTCTTTTAACGCTCTGATTCTCTATAGTTTTGCCTCGCTATAACACTGTTTTGCCTACCGGACCTCTTTTAACGCTCTGATTCTCTATAGCACTGCCTCGCTATAACACTGATTTTGCCTGCCAGACCTCTTTTAGCGCTCTGATTCTCTATAGCACTGTCTCACTATAACACTGTTTTTGCCTGCCGGACCCCTTTTAACACTCTGATTCTCTATAGCACTGCCTCGCTATAACACTGTTTTTGCCTGCCGGACCTCGTTTAACGCTCTGATTCTCTATAGCACTGTCTCGCTATAACACTGTTTTGCCTGCCAGATCCCTTTTAATGCTCTGATTCTCTATAGCACTGCCTCGCTATAACACTGTTTTTGCCTGCCGGATTCCTTTTAACTCTCTGATTCTCTATAGCACTGCCTCGCTATAACACTGTTTTGCCTGCCAGATCCCTTTTAACTCTCTGATTCTCTATAGCACTGCCTCTCTATAACACTGTTTTTGCCTGCCTGACCCCTTATAACGCTCTGATTCTCTATAGCACTGCCTCGCTATAACACTGTTTTTGCCTGCCAGATCCCTTTTAACTCTCTGATTCTCTATAGCACTGCCTCGCTATAACACTGTTTTTACCTGCCGGATCCCTTTTAACGCTCTGATTCTCTATAGCACTGTCTCACTATAACACTGTTTTTTCCTGCCAGACCCCTTTTAATGCTCTGATTCTCTATAGCACTGCCTCGCTATAACACTGTTTTTCCTGCCAGACCCCTTTTAGCGCTCTGATTCTCTATAGCACTGCCTCGCTATAACACTGTTTTTGCCTGCCAGATCCCTTTTAACTCTCTGATTCTCTATAGCACTGCCTCGCTATAACACTGTTTTTACCTGCCGGATCCCTTTTAACGCTCTGATTCTCTATAGCACTGTCTCACTATAACACTGTTTTTTCCTGCCAGACCCCTTTTAATGCTCTGATTCTCTATAGCACTGCCTCGCTATAACACTGTTTTTGCCTGCCGGATCCCTTTTAACGCTCTGATTCTCTATAGCACTGCCTCGCTATAACACTGTTTTTGCCTGCCGGACCCCTTTTAACGCTCTCATTCTCTATAGCACTGCCTCTCTATAACACTGTTTTTTCCTGCCAGACCCCTTTTAACGCTCTGATTCTCTATAGCACTGCCTCGCTATAACACTGTTTTTGCCTGCCAGACCCCTTTTAATGCTCAGATTCTCTATAGCACTGCCTCGCTATAACACTGTTTTTGCCTGCCGGACCTCTTTTAGCACTCTGATTCTCTATAGCACTGCCTCGCTATAACACTGTTTTTGCCTGCCAGACCCCTTTTAACGCTCTGATTCTCTATAGCACTGCCTCGCTATAACACTGTTTTTGACTGCCAGACCCCTTTTAATGCTCAGATTCTCTATAGCACTGCCTCGCTATAACACTGTTTTTGCCTGCCGGACCTCTTTTAGCACTCTGATTCTCTATAGCACTGCCTCGCTATAACACTGTTTTTGCCTGCCAGACCCCTTTTAACGCTCTGATTCTCTATAGCACTGTCTCGCTATAACACTGTTTTTGCCTGCCGGTTCCCTTTTAACTCTCTGATTCTCTATAGCACTGCCTCGCTATAACACTGTTTTTGCCTGCCGGACCCCTTTTAACCCTCTGATTCTCTATAGCACTGCCCCACTATAACACTATTTTTGCCTGCCGGATCCCTTTTAACGCTCTGATTCTCTATAGTTTTGCCTCGCTATAACACTGTTTTGCCTACCGGACCTCTTTTAACGCTCTGATTCTCTATAGCACTGTCTCACTATAACACTGTTTTTCCTGCCGGACCCCTTTTAACGCTCTGATTCTCTATAGCACTGCCTCGCTATAACACTGATTTTGCCTGCCAGACCTCTTTTAGCGCTCTGATTCTCTATAGCACTGCCTCGCTATAACACTGTTTTGCCTACCGGACCTCTTTTAACGCTCTGATTCTCTATAGCACTGCCTCGCTATAACGCTGTTTTTGCCTGCCGGACCTCTTTTAACGCTCTGATTCTCTATAGCACTGTCTCACTATAACACTGTTTTTGCCTGCCGGACCCCTTTTAACACTCTGATTCTCTATAGCACTGCCTCGCTATAACACTGTTTTTGCCTGCCAGACCTCTTTTAACTCTCTGATTCTCTATAGCACTGCCTCTCTATAACACTGTTTTTGCCTGCCGGACCCCTTTTAACGCTCTGATTCTCTATAGCACTGCCTCGCTATAACACTGTTTTTGCCTGCCGGACCCCTTTTAACACTCTGATTCTCTATAGCACTGCCTCGCTATAACACTGTTTTTGCCTGCCGGACCCCTTTTAATGCTCTGACTCTCTATAGCACTGCCTCACTATAACACTGTTTTTGCCTGCCAGACCTCTTTTAACGCTCTGATTCTCTATAGTTTTGCCTCGCTATAACACTGTTTTGCCTACCGGACCTCTTTTAACGCTCTGATTCTCTATAGCACTGCCTCGCTATAACACTGTTTTTGCCTGCCAGACCTCTTTTAACGCTCTGATTCTCTATAGTTTTGCCTCGCTATAACACTGTTTTGCCTACCGGACCTCTTTTAACGCTCTGATTCTCTATAGCACTGCCTCGCTATAACACTGATTTTGCCTGCCAGACCTCTTTTAGCGCTCTGATTCTCTATAGCACTGTCTCACTATAACACTGTTTTTGCCTGCCGGACCCCTTTTAACGCTCTGATTCTCTATAGCACTGCCTCGCTATAACACTGTTTTTGCCTGCCAGACCTCTTTTAGCGCTCTGATTCTCTATAGCACTGTCTCACTATAACACTGTTTTTGCCTGCCGGATCCCTTTTAACGCTCTCATTCTCTATAGCACTACCTCACTATAACACTGTTTTGCCTGCCAGATCCCTTTTAATGCTCTGATTCTCTATAGCACTGCCTCGCTATAACACTGTTTTTGCCTGCCGGATTCCTTTTAACTCTCTGATTCTCTATAGCACTGCCTCGCTATAACACTGTTTTGCCTGCCGGATCCCTTTTAATGCTCTGATTCTCTAAAGCACTGCCTCGCTATAACACTGTTTTGCCTGCCAGATCCCTTTTAACTCTCTGATTCTCTATAGTACTGTCTCGCTATAACACTGTTTTTGCCTGCCGGATCCCTTTTAACGCTCTGATTCTCTATAGCACTGCCTCGCTATAACACTGTTTTTGCCTGCTGGTTCCCTTTTAACGCTCTGGTTCTCTATAGCACTGCCTCACTATAACACTGTTTTTGCCTGTCGGACCCCTTTTAACGCTCTGGTTCTCTATAGCACTGCCTCACTATAACACTGTTTTTGCCTGCCGGACCCCTTTTAACGCTCTGGTTCTCTATAGCACTGCCTCACTATAACACTGTTTTTGCCTGCCGGACCCCTTTTAACGCTCTGATTCTCTATAGCACTGTCTCCCTATAACACTGTTTTTACCTGTCGGACCCCTTTTAACGCTCTGATTCTCTATAGCACTGCCTCGCTATAACACTGTTTTTGCCTGCCGGATCCCTTTTAACGCTCTGATTCTCTATAGCACTGTCTCGCTATAACACTGTTTTTGCCTGCCGGACCCCTTTTAACGCTCTCATTCTCTATAGCACTGCCTCTCTATAACACTGTTTTTGCCTGCCGGACCCCTTTTAACGCTCTGATTCTCTATAGCACTGCCTCGCTATAACACTGTTTTTGCCTGTCGGACCCCTTTTAATGCTCAGATTCTCTATAGCACTGTCTCGCTATAACACTGTTTTTGCCTGCCGGACCCCTTTTAATGCTCTGATTCTCTATAGCACTGTCTCACTATAACACTGTTTTTGCCTGCCAGACCCCTTTTAACGCTCTGATTCTCTATAGCACTACCTCGCTATAACACTGTTTTTGCCTGCCGGACCTCTTTTAGCACTCTGATTCTCTATAGCACTGCCTCGCTATAACACTGTTTTGCCTGCCAGACCCCTTTTAACGCTCTGATTCTCTATAGCACTGCCTCGCTATAACACTGTTTTTGCCTGCCAGACCCCTTTTAACGCTCTGATTCTCTATAGCACTGCCTCGCTATAACACTGTTTTTGCCTGCCGGACCCCTTTTAATGCTCAGATTCTCTATAGCACTGTCTCGCTATAACACTGTTTTTGCCTGCCGGACCCCTTTTAATGCTCTGATTCTCTATAGCACTGTCTCACTATAACACTGTTTTTGCCTGCCGGACCCCTTTTAATGCTCTGATTCTCTATAGCACTGTCTCGCTATAACACTGTTTTTGCCTGCCGGACCCCTTTTAACGCTCTGATTCTCTATAGCACTGCCTCACTATAATACTGTTTTTGCCTGCCGGATCCCTTTTAACGCTTTGATTCTCTATAGCACTGCCTCGCTATAACACTGTTTTTGCCTGCCGGACCTCTTTTAGCACTCTGA
>CM050163.1:299548444-299708444 GCA_027410445.1 Discoglossus pictus
CAGGGGAAGTGAGATACAGGGGATGGGAAGAGAGGGACAGGGGAATAGAGACACAAGAGGAGGGGGGAAGAGAGACACAGGGGAGGGGAAGAGAGGGACAGGGGAAGAGAGACACAGGGGAAGTGAGATACAGGGGAGGGGAAGAAAGGGACAGGGGAATAGAGACACAAGAGGAGGGGGGAAGAGAGACACAGGGGAAGTGAGATACAGGGGAGGGGAAAAGAGACACGAGAGGAGGGGGGGAAGAGAGACACAGGGGAAGTGAGATACAGGGGATGGGAAGAGAGGGACAGGGGAATAGAGACACAAGAGGAGGGTGGGAAGAGAGACACAGGGGAGGGGAAGAGAGGGACAGGGGAATAGAGACACGAGAGGAGGGGGGAAGAGAGACACAGGGGAAGTGAGATACAGGGGAGGGGAAGAGAGGGACAGGGGAATAGAGACACGAGAGGAGGGGGGGAAGAGAGACACAGGGGAGGGGAAGAGAGGGACAGGGGAATAGAGACACAAGAGGAGGGGGGAAGAGAGACAAAGGGGAAGTGAGATACAGGGGATGGGAAGAGAGGGACAGGGGAATAGAGACACGAGAGGAGGGGGGGAAGAGAGACACAGGGGAAGTGAGATACAGGGGAGGGGAAGAGAGGGGGAGGGGAAGAGAGATACAGGGGAGGGGAAGAGAGACACAGGGGAAGTGAGATACAGGGGAGGGAGAGGAGGGGGAAGAGAGACACAGGGAAGGGGGAAGAGAGGCACAGGGGAGCGAGAAGAGGAGGGGGAAGAGAAACACAGGGGAGGGAGAGGAGGGGGAAGAGAGACACGGGATGGAGAGAAACGGGAGGGAGGGGAGGAATAGACATGGGGAGAAGACACAGCGGAGGGGGGAAGAGATGAGGGTCAGGGGGTGGAGAGACACAGGGGAGGGATGAGGGGGGCAGAGACACAGGGGAGGGAGACGGGGTGAAGAGACACAGGGGAGGGAGAAAGACACAGGAGTGGGAGAGGGGGGAGAGACACAGGAGAGGGAGAGGGGGAAGGAGAAACAAGGAAGGGAGAGGGGGGAAAGAGACACAGGGGAGGGGGAAGGAGAAACAAGGAAGGGAGAGGGGGGAAAGAGACACAGGGGAGGGAGAGGGGGGAAAGAGACACAGGGAGAGGGGGAAGAGACACAGGAGAGGGAGAGGGGGGGAAGAGACAGAGGGAAGGGAGAGGAAGTAGAGGGCGGGAGAGGCTCACAATGAGTTCCAAAGCCACTCATTGCAAGGCCCGAGATGAGCACTGAAGGAGCTTATCGCAAGGCCAGTAAAGTAGAGGGGGAAGCAATGAGCCACTCCCGTAAAGTAGAGGGGTAGAGAGGCTCGCAATGAGCGCCGAAGGCGCTCATTGCGAGGCCCGTGATTAGCGCTGAAGGCACTCATCGCGAGGCCAATAAAGTAGAGGGGGGAGAGGCTCGCAGTGTGTGACAAACACCATTGCCAGGCTTCAATTTATTGCCGTCATTTTTGACGGGCAAGTCGCTAGTATACTTATATATATATATATATATATATACACACATAAATGTATGATTTGAGATATAGAAAGGGGAAAGAAGCAGCTTGCAAGTGAGATTTGGGTAGCACTGATCTGGCAGCAGAAAACCTAATAATGGCCATGGATAGCCTTTTTTTTTTCTGTACTTCCTAGACCCTACCTACCTCGCTAAGAAGACAAATTACTAATGAACGACTCGCAGGCAAAATTGAGTGGTCCAGAACAACATAGAACATCCAACAAAGTGTCACAAAACACAAATATGTCATGTAATTAAAACAGCAGATTTAAAGAGTGCAAAAGAGCATATGTATGTCTGTAGATCTAATTGGCAGATAATTATGACTTATACATCTTATATAGTTTTTCTGCTTTGAGAGCTTCATTTGAAAAAAAGAAACCACACAGTGGTGTATTATGAAATACTTTCAGATACCCTTTCAGGATTAACAAAGAAAATAAGGGTATTTTACTTTATTAAGCTTTCTCCAATGTTTCACATTATCATTTCAAATTCTACTGTAAATATGGGGCTTTATGATGACAATTTAGTGGATTAGGATTCTGAATATAATTTTGTTTACATTTTGCCAAAAACGAGCACTACTTTAAACATCAAAGTCATTAACCTGAGAAAAGGTGTTTGTAATGAAACATATTCTATTGGTTAATTCGGTTTTGTTGGACTCACATAGTCCTGGGTTTATCTATTAATGAGATTTTACTTCTTGTGTTAAAATCTCTCGTGTTGTTCTTGTAGGATTAATTTACAAAAGGGGGATATTGATCAAAGGCCTTATTTGTCTCACGTGAGATAAAAGACAGTTTCCTTGTTATTCTTTGGATCATATTAATCAAAGTGTCTAAATCATCACAGGTTTTGAAGACTACACTCCATAAAATAACACAGGAAGCTGTCTCATTTATATCACATGAGGGAAATCAAAACATAGGATAAATAAATTCCAAGATGTCTGCAAGTTCACTATTGAATGAAGTTTCCCCATTCACATAAATTCATATTAAACTAGTTGATATACTCAACCAAGTGTATTCTCTTCCTTGTTATATTATATATTATGTATTCTTTTTTGAGTATTAAAAGACATAGCAGTTACAATAGCTTCCTAATAGAAACCTGAAAATGTGAAGGTGAATTCTCCAATATGAAATAGAATAATACTAGAGTTCAGTACTATCTAACTGGAGGCCCCTGGGCCGGATATGGCCCACCAGCTGTTTTCTATTGGAAGATATGTGACTTCTACAATATCTGCCACCTAATATTTGTGACATTTTAAGCCATTGGGACATAATCTATAAATTCCCAAACATTAAGCTATTTATACAATGTATACAAATCTATCCATTTTTTATTTATACACTAGGAAATTGCTTGTCAAAAATTACGGGATTAAAATTGTAAGGCTGGCAATGCTGCTTGCCACACAATGTGAGGCTTTTGGTCCTGTGAGCACCTTCTGCGCTCATTGCGAGCCTCTCCCCCCCCCGTGTACTTCAACTTTCCTGCTTTGCACTGATCACCTTCGGCGCTCATCACGAGCCCCACGCTGAGTGCCTTTGGTGCTCATTGCTCATTGCAAGCCTCTCCCACTCGCGGTGCTCATCGTCAGCCCTGTGATGAGCGCATTTGGCGCTCATCGCTTGGCTGGCAATGAGCGCCTTTTGACTCTAGTAATGTATTTTCTAAGTCCTGCATGCCTGGCTTTCTTCAGCTTCGTTTTCATCCAGTTTCAGAATTTTATGTTTTTCGTCCGCCAGTTTTTTCCTTGCTTAGCCGATTTTGGATTGAGGAAAAACCACAAATATGTCTCAAAATCACTTGCAACCTTACTCCCAGGCTTCCTGGCTCTCCCCCTGTGCTGTGTGTGAGTGTCTTATTATTCTTGTTAAATTATTTTGTTTGTTTTTCAGGTTTTTAGAGTTACGCACTTGGCTCACAGTTCGCAAGGCTCGCAGTGCAATGAGCGCTTATTGACGCCAAAAGTGCAAGGGACGCAAAAGTGTGACCAACATCTCAAACATTACATACATTGACAACTATATATGTAATGGTTTAATTATTTTAAATCATGCTGAGTTTCAAAAATTTTGTAGTCCCACACATAAAAGAAGTTGGACAAGTTTATTTTGACTCTAGTTTATTTTTCTGAATGGCTCCTTGATTAACTACACTTGATCATGGGAAAATGTTGATAGAAATTTAAAAAGAAAAAAAGCACATCTTCTAATTATTTCACTTTTATATGCCATTGTTCTTTACTATTGTGATCAATTTGCATTATTTAGCTGCTTCTTTCTCAAGAGGGCGTATCTTTGTAAACAGATGTGCTTTCCATTATTTCTAATGAAACAGTGCACGGTTTTAGTTGCCACGTTTTCATTGCCTAGAGAGATGCTTCCCCTGCATTCAAAGTTTCCTCTTACTATTGCAGGTTGATTAGTGGAAACTAAAATGGCACTTCTGATCACACACCCCCTTGTACCTTACACCTAATGGTCTTCTTTCTTCTCCAATTCCAAGTTTTTCTCATCTCTCTCTTTTATTATACTGTATCTTCTGCCTCCACCTCTCTCTTCTCTCTCCCAATACACAGTTTTCAGAGCAAGTCCCCTCCCTTCCTCAGAACATTCAATTCTTTTGTTTTCCTCAAATACTGAGATATGTAAAAGTGCTGGAGTGTGGTCTGAAGCAGCTGCAGGGAGAAGTATCAGCTATTTTGCAGAAAAAAATGGAAACCAATGGAACTTTAAAATAACTTTTAACTTACGAAACTTAATTGGTAAAACACAACATTCCTACAACTCTACTCATCTTAGATGCAGGATAGACATTTGCAGCCTTATTAAATTGTGATTTGGCCAATTGAATAGGGCTCTATGTAAGCACAGAGCATATATTTTTACAGGAAAGCAAGGTCTTCACTAACTAAAAACTTCTGTAAAAAAAATATGCTATGTGCTTATATAGAGCCCTATTCAATTGACCGAATCGCAATTTAATAAGGCTGTTGTTATGCTGGACTGGAGATATATAAAAAAAATCCTAGGAGCTTTTGATCTCACAAGTAATTTAATTGTTGGTATTTTAGTCCTTTATCCATTTGCCAAAACATATATCCCCAAAAAATGCTTGATTCAACACCTTTCTTAATTACTTGTTGCAAAATGCAAGGATGTCCCCTATCCCCTACTCTTTACACTTTGTTTAGAACCCCCTAGAAGCCATTCATACCCCACATGAAATTTCAGGAATACCTCTACATAAATAAATAAAAATTTTTTAATGAGTTTGTTCACAGATTAAATTCTTGTCTTCTATTAAAGGCTGTAGGAGATGCGTGGCCGCAAGGACCGGGCCGCTAGCTACGTCCGTATTCTATTCACTTGCGGCTGAGGGCCCTGCAGGCTTCCGAACGGCGCCCTGTTATCCCTTGCTGTAAGAAAGCCAAGGTCGCTATTCAAATGCTACGCAAACCCTTCCGTCAAGGCCGTAATTAGCTAAAACTGAGCCGCAGCTTACTTGCACCACAAAGGTCCCGCGAGCACCAATTAAGCACATAAAAAAGCCCGTACTTTGATGAGATGTGTTTGTGATTGTAGGGGTTAGAATTCATAGCAAACATTCCCCTACACTCAAATCTGAAAATCATTTTTATTATAATTTATGTTCAATTTCCGTGTCCAGAGTCGCACAGGCTTGGAGCATATCAGACCAGCAATGGCTGTGGGATTAGCCTCCGTCAAGTCCGTAAATGGGTAAAATAGACCCACAGGTTACTTGGGCCACGGAGGTGTCGCAAAGGGCTTACTTACAAATCGTAGCACTAATTAAGCAAATAGAAAAGTCTTCCTGTACTTTTATTAAAAGTGAAAGTGATGTTTGGCCTTAGAATTAATAGCTCAACATTCCGCTACTCTCAAATCTGCAAATAAAGGCATTTAATTTCATGTTCAATTTTAGTGTTCTATCTATCATGCAAGCCTGCATGGGTTTGAATAACGAGCTACGGGCTTGGAAGACAATCACCCTCCAAGCCCGCACGGGCTTATATTAAGGAGCTACAGGCTTGGTCATTGAAGCCCGTGGGACTTGGACGGATTTTAAACCTAAAATCAAAGTACAATTTGGAGATGTGCAAGCTTGAGAATGTTTTGCTGTTAATCCTCATGCCCCCCCATTATGTTCCCCATCATTTACAGTGCTTTGCAGTGCTGGATTGAATATATATTGCCTTCTACAATGCTTTGATTTTGCGGCCTTCAACCTCTGAACCTGTACGGGTTTTAACAGCAACGAGCCTGCGGGACTTGGGACGGAAAATAAACCATAAATGAAATATTGGATTTGGGTGATGTGCCAGCTTGAGAGGGTGTTGCTATTAATCCTCATGTTCCCCATTATGATGCCTAGCATTTACAGAGCTTTACAGTGCCATCTTGAATTTATATTTACAGTTTTCAGACTTTGTGGCCTTGAAACACGATTTACATGCACGCAGGAAATGCTTGCGGCCGATTGCAAAATTTGCGGTCAGCCGTAAGGGGGACCTCCTTGCGGCGCCATCCATTTGAATTGCAGCGTAGCCGTAGCGCTACACAGGGCCGTAAGATGGCCGCAAGGAATCGCAGCATTTCGGCCATTTGACGCCCTTTAATAGAATGAGGCCCCCAATCTACTATTATTCCAACTGACATAGGGCCTCATTCAACTGGGAGCCTCTCCTCTCGTGCCCTTCAGGTTTTGTGCTTTGCAACGAGTTTCTGTAATAGGATTATCTATTATGCCAGGTCTGCAATAGTCTGGGCTAATATATATATATACCTTCTGCCCCCTGGGGTTCACACTGCCGCTGGGGGGGAAGGACGACACCTTCTGCCCCCTGGGGTTCGCACTGCCGCTGGGGGGGAAGGATGACACCTTCTGCCCCCTGGGGTTCACACTGCCGCTGGGGGGGAAGGACGACACCTTCTGCCCCCTGGGGTACACACTGTCGCTGGGGAGGAAGGACGGCAACTTCTGCTCCCTGTAGGGCCAGTAGAGAGAGCTCGGTCCCATCTCTACCTGCCAGCTGGAGATCATCTGGTTCTGCTTGTCGAGTAGGTTGGGGCTGCACGAAGCTGAGCAGGTGTTGGTAGTCCTGCTCCAGCTCCCACTCTCTTGTTACCAGGTGGGTCATGTCTTTGCTCACCTCGCCTTCGTCACCCCAGACATACATGCCCATCCGGTAGTCGTAGATGTCCCAAAACCTAGACCCCTCCATGCTGCCAAGATCAATGTCGTCCTCCAAGGCATCCCATAATAAATCCGGGCCATCATAATCCTTCCCCTCCGGTAAGTCGTGTTCAGACGTCCAGGGGGTAAGTCGAACGGTATGCCACCAGAGGGCCTGGTATGCGTTGTCTAGCCAGAGCTCTCGCCATACCAGGGTCTCTAGTCTTGTCACCCACTCATCCAGGGGCTGCTCACCCAATAGATACATCTGCATCGCCACACGCTTCTGTAGCCGCTGCTCATCACTGGGGAGACTCTCACCTCGCCGCCATTGGGCATCTTCCAGGGCATCATACCAGAGTTCCTTTCTGTCTGCATCCCTGTAGTCCGTGGCCGCCTCCTCCTCCTCATTATGGAACGATGTCCGAAAACTAGCCGGTTCCATCCTGCTGTAGCCAGGGGCGCTGTACGGATACTAGCGTTGCCCTCAATTTGTAACTCCAAACGTTACCGGTGTCTCCGTGCTGCTTTTCCTCTCACTAAGACGCCATCCCACCACTGCCAGCCAATGTAACGGATCTACTGGCACCCCGACCGGGTACCTCCATTGATGGACGCGTCCTAGTTATCGTTGAGGCCTACAAGCACTGCACCGGACACCACAACCACCACAGACTCCACAACCGCCGTAGCTTAACTGGAGCCGCGCCATCTTCCTTCCACCCTGTATGAATCTCCAGCATCCAGGATCGTGTGGGGAAGACCTCTCCTCCAAGGAGAGTACATCCGGAACAAGGGTTCAGTAGTTTAAAGCTCCAGGGAGTATGCAAAAAGCATAGCAATCCCCAGTATGATATAGCAATCCCCTCCAAGAACGAGACGAGGCTACATTTTGAAGGATCAAGTAGGACTCTCTTGCTGGGACACCCAGTCTGGTTTTTATTACAGTCAGGTAAACAGAACACACCCAGGGGAAGGTATAAATAACCAATAACACAATAGTAACGCCCACAGTTTCCCTCCCCTCCTTCTTGGGAGATAATTGAGTTTATTACTGTATCTACTCAATTATCTCCCAGCTAAAACTTACACATTTTTATCCCTTTTTATAACTTTATGATTTTACATAGTACATAAATAAATCTTACATTTTTATGAACAACATAAATTGTGGAACAACATATTAAAAAATGACATGAATCAGACCAGGGGTTCAAAAGTTAGTAAAAGTATCTTTTACCCATAACACACAGACATTTCACAGGCAAAACACATCCCTCATAGTTGGCCACACACTACACATAGAGGGACAATAGGTGGGTCACACCTCCCTGAGGCTACCTGGCAACTTTGATACAATCAGACATGGATTAGATCATCCTTCTTTGTTCTTATGGATGAGAATGAAAACACTTTAAACAATAGACTTCCTTATCTTATGAGGAGTTTCTGTAATAGGATTATCTCTTATGCCAGGTCTGCAATAGTCTGGGCTAATATTCTGCAGAGCATAAACCAACATACATACAGTATAATAGTAGGATCATATTTTAACCAAGAATTAAATAACCATAAAACAGGGTAAAACAGTGATGGGTTCCGTTACACGTGCTTTTTCAAAATGCCCTGTTTATCGCGGTTTTCGTATAACGATCCTGGATGTAGGAACACAAATACCACGCTATATGAAGCAAAAGTAAATGCTCTTCTGGAACTCTATTGCGATCTCTATTATCCAGTCAATGTGATCTCGTGCCTCTGCAAAACCCAGCTTGCACATCTGAAAGAGATAATTAAAAATATATAATTAATGTACCACTATATAAATACCAAATTAAAATAGACTTTAGCTGTAGTAAAAAACATTGATAACCTGCTCCACATGTAAAAATATGTAGTTTACTGTAATGTATAATGTTATAATGCTGTTTAATAATTTAATTTAAAATGAAAACTAAAATACGTGTAAATTATTAAAAAATATATTTTCAGCTGCCCACTCATTTATTAAACATTTACATTTATAAAATTGAGAATATATCATAATGAAAAGATTATTAAATGATATACTGCAGTCTATGTTTCAAGTATTTCTTTTTATAACACATAAAAAAATGTTTTCCTGATTTTATAATTTTAGGATATTCCCAGAGAATATGTCACCAATTACCATCTTTAAAAGCATAACTAATAGGGCTAAACTCAGTTTTGTGGATTTAAAACGTAGCTCTGTGGATTATATATAGTTGAATTAATATATCATTCAGACACACATATTTGGGTGACTGATTCATATTCATCATCATTATAAAGGCATATTTCTTTCTGAAATTTAGTAAAAAATATATCACAAGAATGATATTAGAAGATGTTATTTTGTTTTATTTTACATAATTTTGAATATTTGTCATAGTTTTGTATACAGGTTAGATTTTGGTTACATAAGTTGTCCAAAGTATAGTGCACTTTTTCTCATTGTCTAGGAGCCTAAACCTAAATAAAATAATAGGTAATATGAAGTAGTCAAGTTGAAAATGTGGTTGAGTAAATGTAGTCATGTGATTTTATATCTGAGTTGCTTGTAGCTCATTGGTTCACACATAACAAAATCTACCATAGATGTGTTTTTTGCATATGAACTTCAAGCACTCACCAACTGATGGCAAGCCATAATTAATAAACAAAGACGTTTTATCCTAATAATGTAATAAAGAGGAACAATACACATGCAGCTAATATGAGTTACTTAAAATAAATGACCTATGATTTGCTTAGCTTTAGGTCCCTTGTAATAAGATGCTCCTCTGTCATTTGGGGCAATGTGTGATGTGAAGGGATTGTAAGGCTCGTGGAGGACAACAAGACTTTCCAACACTTACCATAACAATAATATTACATTTGTATATACACATTGTATTATAAAGCAAATTATAATGTATATTATCTAGGTTCATTAACAATTTTAGCTGTTGTACCCATAATGACAGCAACCACAAGTTAACAATATAGTGCTTTATTATACATAATTTGTTCTAATTTTTCTGCTTTAAGCCCACCTTCTATTATGATACAGATAATTTGTCAAACTGAATAAAAACTTAGGAATTATGCTTTATACATTTTCATTTATTATAATGCAATGCATATATATATGGATCTATGTATGTTATCACAACTGGAATAGGATCTTCAATGGAAAATGTAGCAAGTGGAAGCAAACCACCAGCATGGCAATAAAGAACATAACTTAAAGCAAAACCAGATGTGTTCAGTCAGAGAATGAATTAACCTTTATAAGTTAGTAATTTGGGCTGGTTTCTCTGATCCAGTTCCCAAAATACCAGGCTACCCTGAATAGGAGAAACAGCTATACCCAGAGGTAAGTTTCAGCCTCAGTCTGGAATCCCCTATCACCCTTAGGGAGGCAAAGCCCCAAGGGGCATTTGAATAAACAAAAAACAAAGCCAGAGGTACTCAATCAGAAAAAAAAAACTTCTGACGAGGCCCAGCTAAGGCCGAAACATACATCTGGGGTTTGCTGCAGAATTGCCTGTTTTTTCAGGACTGGATGATTTTATTGAGTGAAACCAGACTGATGTACTATGTTTCTCCATGGGAAGGACACAAGTGAGCTAAAAGCGGCTGCTCTTATAGTGGGTTAGCATGTCCATAGAACTAACCTATTAAAGTTAGTTTGTTTTTTGATTGAGTGCCTCTATTTTTGTTGTTAAAAAAACATAAGTTTGAGAATACAGTTGAGCTCACTTCTCCATAACTTTGTATGGTAGGTAGGTAAATGTGTAGAATTTTGTTTGAGTTATATAATTAGAACCTTGAGTAGAATTTAACAAATATGAATGAAAATAGCTTTGTTAGAAACAACAATTCAATTTATTCAAAATAATAAAAATGGTGTGTTAGTCTGCTACTGTGTCCATATGGGAGAAGTCTATGCATGGGTATGAAATGTGAAGTCCATAGAGTCATCTTTGCTATCTCTTTGATTAATTTCTCTTGGATACTATGGCCCTCATTCTATTATCGGCCGTAAATCGGCCGCAAAGCTGGGATGTCCCCTTACGGCCGTCCGCATATATTGCAACCGGCCGTAGGCCCAGAAATCTTTAAAAGCAAATATATATTCAAGACAGCACTGTAAAGCTCTGTAAATGCTAGGGATCATAATGGGAGACATGAGGAATAATAGCAACCCCCTCTCAAGCTTGCACATCAGCCCAAATCCGAGATTTCATTAACTGTTTATTTTCCGGCTGCAGCGTGGGCGGGTCTGAGGTGCTCAAAGCCCTCTGGACTTTTTCCATGGATATTTGACATAAATTTAAAAAATATATATTTACGGATTTGAGTGTAGGGAATGTTGTGCTATGAATGCTAACACCTACAATCACTTTATAGTCTCCTCAGGGTGCAGGATGGCTTTATTATGTGCTTATTTGTGTGCCTGCAGGACCTTTTTGCTGCAAGTAAGCTGCGGCTCGGTTTTAGCCTTGCAGAGAGGGTTCCCGGAGCAATTGAATAGTAACCAGGATTTTCTTGCGGCCGAAACTCTTGCGGCCGTTTAAGATCAAAGGCTTGCCTCCGGCGTGTGCGGCCGCAAGGGATAACAAGGCGCCGGCCGCAAGCCTGCCGGAATCCCCGGCCGGAAGGGAATAGAATAGGCAAATAGCTTGCGGCCCCGCATCTCCTACGGCCGATAATAGAATGAGGCCCTGTGCCATTAAAACAAGTGGAATAAAGCAGAAGATATGGTTACAAACCATAATTATAGAGTCTAATAGAAGTGCTTATAGACATCCACTTGAGAGCGTTCACAAGTGTAAACACATCCCTGTGTGTTTATGTAGAAAGCTCCATCGGTCTATACTTCAGCTCAGGCTGCTCACACGTGTACAGAGACTAAAAATGGTTCAGGATTCACTATCGCTGCTCACTAGATTTCTCAACTTTTATTTAAATAATGTTTTGTCTAAAAACAACTTTGGCTTGAATAAATCCTCTTCCATCAATCTAACACCTTCTTCAGGATGTGATTAGATTAGTGATGACTGTATATATTCTAGTACATCAGGAAACTCCCCTGCCAGATTACAATAAAAGGTGGTGAGGTGTATTAGAAGAAGGACTGTGCCTTGAGAGAGACCTACTTTAAAATTATTTAAAAATGATATATGACTCCATCACTTCTTAATAAAAATGTTCCTAAAGTCCATATTGATAAATGCTGGAGAGGCTGTAATCAAGAAGTTTCTCACGCCCATATGTGGTGGCATTGCCCGTTCATTCAAGACTTTTGTGGGAAATAATTTGAATGAGCTGATTATTATTTGCAACACTAAATATATATTATCCCCCGAGTTGGTGGTATTTCATATATTCTCATCCGATATTAGTCACAAATTCAAGGGAATAAGGTGCATGTTTTAATGGTAGCCAAACGGCTTATCTCTGTGAATTGGAAGAAAGGTACACTTCCTTCCTGGAGTGAAATTGCCTTAATACTGGAAAGACATAGGCAAATTGAATTGGGCTATTCCTATATAAGTAGAACTATGAACAAAGTTAATAAACATAAATGGAAAATATGGGATAGTTACAATAAGGCCAAAATGAAACGCTGAATAAATATTGAAGTTAAAATTCCTCTCTCTGGCCGGTTTGGCCTCTTCCAACTCTGAATTAATCTATGTATATATGTAGTGATGATTGATGTATGTTGTACATTTTGCATTTTTGTATGTATATTTATGTATGTTACTTAATTTATAAGCATATTAAACAAAAGAAAAAAAAGGAGTGTGATGATTATTATCTGATCACCTCAAAGTGACGATGTCTTGGGTATGGTAGATGTTTCTTTCTGATTATCAATAGAAAGTTCTGAAGAATAAAAGAAGGACAAGGATGCCAATCTGTGTTGCTACTTCTGGAATAAGAGAACATTAATAAAACAGATGTTGAAGGGAGCTGTAAGATATTGCTAATAAAATAGTAGCACTGTCACATGCCACATTTATATGAAGAACTGGACACAGCTTTGCAATCAAATGTAATGGATGCCTACCAAATAACCAAGGGTTGTGCGGTTCACTTTTAACTGGTGACCTTTACAAAATATTTATAAAAATAGAAAAAAGTAATGAGAAGATTGGGCTATCCTGGTATTCTTAATTATTATGTTATGCATATGTTTATATTTAATCAGATGTTTCATTGACCTGGTTTGTTTATAGATATCCCATAAGGCATTCGTTCATTTAAAAGATGAAATTCTTGCTACTGGAGTCCCTGCCTTGTTCCCTGACCAAGACTTTGCAACAACATCACAGCTAATATCCGGCAAGTCAAAATCACAGGCAAGATGGGAAAAAACAAGAAAGCCCTGCCTTCTAAAAAAATTGAGGAGCATTTCAAGATGGCCGGGGCCCCACCGACATCTACGAAAACTTCTTGCCCGGAACATCTGGACCAATCTGACTCTGATTCGGTTTCAGATGCCGTACACCCGGAGGTCAACATAGCTGACAACTCTATGGCAAAGTTTGAGGCCCTTCTAGAGTCCCATATCAATAGAGCAGTCACGGCTCTACAAAAAGAACTGCATGACATCGGGCAGCGGACCAATATTCTGGAGGAGTCAATGGATCAAGTAGTGGAGGCCCTGGAAAAAGATAGGAGTGCCATTGGGGAGAATACCTCTCGCATCACTTCCCTTGAAGACAAACTGGAAGACTTGGAGAATCGCTCTCGAAGATTCAATATCCGGATAAGAGGGGTTCCAACTGCAATAATTGATCTACCCCGATATCTCAAAGCCACTATAGACCAGATCCTGGTAGGCTTTCCGGATCACATATGGGAAGTAGAGCGAGCCCACAGGGCCCTGGGTGGAAATAAAAACCCTGATTTGCCAAAGGACATAATAGTGAGACTACTTCGTCAGCAATCCAGAGACTTATTTCTTGCAACCACCCGTAAAATGACAACCATCCAGGGCCCCGACGGATCCTCTTTGCAGTTCTTTGCAGACCTATCTCCTCCAACCATACAAAAACGGAGACAGATGAAGCCTGCTCTGGAGATTCTTATTCAGCATGGCATCAGGTACAGATGGGGCTTTCCTTTTGCCCTTACGTTCTCTCATAGTGGCGCATCCCATTCCGTGCGTTCCTTGGAGGAATGCCTGGATCTTCTTCAGAGACTGAACCTGGCCACTGGAGCAACAGCCCGGACAAAGGGAGCCTCTCTGCCTCTCCCTCTCCCTCAGAGACAGTGGACTCCTTCCTCCAAACAGAAGAGGACAGTTGACCCAACTCCCCAAATAGTCTCTCAAAGACCGAGGCAGGATCTGGAGGCCGGGGCTGTGGTAACTTGTCTTCCTTGAATGGTAATTTAAACAGGCCTTTGTAGGAGGGCTGAGAATCTTTACTTCCCTCCCACAATTGCTAAAGGAAGTCATGGACAGGATGTGATGTAAATTACATCATCTCAACTAAGGATATATCCAGGCAGGAAACTGGTGCTTTTGCCTGTTTGCTTGCTGGGTGGTGTTGGTGATGGTTGATGGTGGTGATGATGTCAATGGTCTAACTGTGGGTAAGATCAAGCGTTTGGGGAAGGGAATTACTATATATATAGGTAGATAGATTTAAAAGGGGGTGTTGCTCCGTGGGTCTGGGCTGTTGTGTTTGTAATACATTTATAGTATTGTGTTATCTGCCTTTTAATAAATACCTTTTAATGTAGACGAACCTTGTGTAATATTAATTTGGTGATACACCACATTTGGCGACCACGAATTTTAGACTTCTACAAAGGTTATTTATGAGGTAATATCACATTAATAGATAGTCAGATTTATTTATTTTATTTTTATTTTTATTTATTTTTGTGGGGAAGGAAAAAAAGTACTTTGTCTAATTATCCTCTGCATGGGAAATCAAGTGCTGATTGTGTGTGGAGTCTAGGATAAGCCTCCATTTTTATATAAATATCGTACTAGCTTCTGAGTTGAGTTGTTGTGCTTTTGAGTACAGGTCTAGCCCTGCATTTGAATAGAATCCATGCGGCTTCTTTGTGTATTTGAATGCTAAATTAAGCCTCCATTTTTAATATATATCGTACTAGCTTCTGAGTTGAGTTGTTGTGCTTTTGAGTACAGGTCTAGCCCTGCATTTGAATAGAATCCATGCGGCTTCTTTGTGTATTTGAATGCTAAATTAAGCCTCCATTTTTAATATATATCGTACTAGCTTCTGAGTTGAGTTTTGTTCGTACTAGCTTATTTTGATACATAAAACAAATATATCGTACTATATCGTACTAGCTTCTGAGTTGAGTTTTGTTCGTACTAGCTTATTTTGATACATAAAATAAATATATATCATACAGGTTCTTTTTGTGGGTTTATCTGAGTTGTTGTGCTTTTGAGTACAGGCCTAGCCCTGCATTTGAATAGAATCCATGTGGCTTCTTTGTGTAATTAAATGCTAATTCAAGCCTCCATTTTAATATACAAGCTTGGGCACCAGGCCACAATTAGTTTGTTGTGTGTTTCAAATACCTGAGTTTGTTAATACTATTATTTTTGTTTTGTTTTTGTTTGTTTTTTTCTCTTCTTTCTTTTTCTTTCTCTAGTCCTTTATCATAGTACAGGCCTGGAGAAAAATAATAAATAAACCATTTTAAATATTATATATATATATATATATATATTATTTCAGGCGTGCATTTTAATACACTATAGGCTTCCATACCTTATACATTTTGGGTGTCTTGCATATCCTAGTTCGGGTTTATCTCCTACCCTGCAGGCCTTGCTATTATATTTTAAGTTAATTAGCAAGTATTACCTTACTAAGGTAAGTATAATTTGCATTGTGGGTACTAATCTATTTTTCTACATATTACACCTGGCCTACTGAATAGTCATCAACTATTGTTGGCTACTCAGAAGCATGCTACTTTAGTCGCAAATTGATTTGGATTCTTACTTGGGTGAGTAAAAGAGTAGGAATGTCTTTTCAAGGGGCCAAATACTTTCCCACAGAAGTGCGTGAGTACTTTAGGAAACATATTCAAAAACATGATGGTCCATATGAGCTTCCAGAGCCAGCAAACCCAGACAGTGAAAAAGAAAAGAGATTAATGGATGTTCTAACACAAATTGTAAATAACAAAAAGTATAGAACAAAGAAGAGAAAAAGTTTGGTCACACAAGCTGTTGTAGCCACAATAGGAGGCCTAATAGACTTAGTTGTAGAATTACGGCAGCATAATTTGGAAACAACAAATGAAATGGAGGAAGCAATGGACAAAAGGGATTGTTTAAAAATTGCAGCTTTGAGAACAACTACAATTGTTGGGGAACTAGAAAGGGAGTTAAGGGAAATAGAAAAGCAGAGGGATGTTTATGGAGTAAAAATAACAGAACTTCAAAACATAATAATGGACTATAAAAATAAAACAAAGTTAGAAGGGATAAAAGGAGTCAGAGACATTGCCAAAATATATCCAGATCTGGATATGTTCGTGGCACAAAATAAAGAACCAGTGCCGAAAATGAACCAAGATAGAAAAGATTTCTTATGTTATTCTGTTCCACAAGTAGATACCATACCACAAGCACCAGTTATTGTTTCAGAATTATTTAATGCAAGGCAAACACCTACAGGATTTTCTATGCAGACTCGACCGATGTCTATGGCAGATAAAGACAATTTCCAGAAATGGTGGGGAAGTATGCCAACTAACAACTTTAATACGTTTACACATTGGTTTATGAGGGGAGCAGATAGAGCTAAAAAAGGAGGTCTTAACTTAGAGGAATGGACAGAACTGTTAGAATACGCTATGGGTCCTTTGGCTAGTAGACTATTGGGATTTAATAACAGTGTGTCTGATCAGGCAGGAAGAATTGCTGCAACTAATTTCTATCTACTTAGCATAGAGAAAGAAATAGCAAATATTACCATGAGGCCAATAGATGGTCCTAGAGAGGTAGCTCAAAGGATATTTTTTTGGTATACTCTACGACAACCTCAACAGCCTCTAGTGCTGGGCTCACCAGAACATATAGCAAAAGTAATGGAAGCCCTTCCCCGGGAGTGTCAAGAATTTATCAGGCTTTTTGATCCAACACCAACAGACTTGGAAATGGTACTAACTAGAGCGGATACGTGGTGGATCAAGCATCCTTTCACAGAACAGGCCTGCTCTGTTTCAGCTGTAAGAACATTTAAGGTCGAGTCTGGTAGAGATATAGATGGTAATTGGAGAAACCAGACGTGGGATGTACCTCAGAACAAGAAGGATGATCAAAACTGGAGACCAAAACAGAACTTTGACAAAAGATGGAGAGATCCACCTAGGGACTATAGGAATAGGGATGGCAGCAACTGGAGGGCTAATCAGGAGGGAGAGAGAAACGGTAACATGGGCTATTGGGAACTCAGGAGACAGAAGGATAGGATAGAAGAGGAAAATCACATACTTAAAAACAAGGTAGCTGAGTCAGAGAGGAAATTGAAGGAAAATGAGGCAAAGATGATAAAAGAGGGACAGAGTAGAAGTGAGTCACAATGACAAATCCCAACCCCTGCGCCTCAGCATCTCATTCACTCAGCTAATTTAACCATGGATGAGGCAGGTCGGCCTACCAGTTATACAGTCATCGCAGGGGTAGGGAAAAATATGTTGGTAGATACAGGAGCAGCAGTTACAATGACCAACAGGGTCAAAAATGGGGATTCTTCAGTAAGTAGTATGGGAGTTACTGGGAATCCACAGGAGGTTAGAGCAGGTCCAATTGATGTAGCAGTTGGAGAAAAAACAATACAAGTAGAAGCAATAGTGGGTTGGCTAGAGGAAATATTGGGAATAGAAGCTTTAAAAAAAGGAAATTTCATTGTAGATCTTGCCAATTTTTGTTTGTGGAAGACAGAAAAGGTAAATCAGGTAAGTACAGAGTTGACGAAAGGGGTTGTGCTCCCAATGGCATATATTGTCTCTCCGATAAAAAGTCTGAAAAAAAACAAACTGAAACTAGACGGACAACCAGAATGGCTGCAGAAGCTAATCCAAGACATACCTGTTTGGGCTACAGATAAATTAGACTGTGGAAGAATGAAAGGAATGGTCTTTTTGGAAGGAGGAGACCCACAATGGCAAAAGCAATATCCAGTCCCAAGAGAATCAGTGGCATCAATCACCAAGATGATAGAAATACTGGAGAGAAGTGGAATAATTAAATCTGGAAATGGGTATGCATGTAACTCACCATGTTGGCCTGTGAGAAAAGCTGTGTTAAAAGGGAATAGAGATGAAAAAGCAGCCTCCTCATGGAGACTTACCATTGATTACAGGGCCGTGAACAAACTTGCAAAAAGAATGGCCCCTGTTGTTTTTGTTATGTATATGTTTCTAATGATGGAATCTAGTGTTCCCACAGAGCAAGGCTGTATAAGAATGAAGATGCGTGTCAACAGAAGATTGTGGTGGATCCTTGTTCCAGGATGGATAAGTATAAGCTGTATCACAGTAGGAATGGGGAGACAGGCAATAAGGCCAGAAGATACCGCAAATAAGGGAGAGAGTTTGAAAAGATTGGAGTTACATTATGTTCAAGCAGATAGATTTATTTGGCCCAGGGAATTGGAAGTAAAAGAGGGTGGAGGGTTACAAGTAAACATTATTTTGCCACATAATAGTACCAGGGGATTAGCTCTTAGAGCTCCAATACAAGGGAGGTTTACAAATATTACAGTAGTAGTGAGTAACTTAACATTAGAAGAAGGTGGAGAATGGGACGCTGCAGTTATAGCTGCCCAGCCTGACCTAGAGGAATTCTGCAATTTTGATACTGGAAAGGGGTGTGTTCTAACAATAGATGAAGTATTTGTCTCTGTAAAGGAGCTGCAACGTTGTAAAGATCAGAAGAAGGTACCATGGCCAATAGGCGGATTGGTGGTGGTACCAACACATGAAACAGTTGTGCAAGGGGTTGGGTGGACTTACTACCCAATAATTCTAAATTTTAATGATTTTTCTATTCCTCCAAAGTGCCCGGAATCACAGCGGCAGTGGTTTAAGCAAAGTATACAAGAGACCATCATTGAGTGGACCGGAGCAGGGAGTCGAGAAAAACGGGACACACTTGCAGCCCTTTTAGGAGGAGTCGGAACTGGATTGGGAGTATGGAATTCAGCAGACATCATTGGAGTGAACAGCCGGATAAACTCCCTTACTGATGGCATGGGACATGCTATGAAAACAGGTGGAGTAGCTGACTCCCTTATAGTGAGTAGACTGACAGACAATGTTGATGACATACACACCATTGCCAACAACCTGCATCTAGTTGAGGAAAATATTGCTTCCATTGCTAACAGCATTAAGAATGAAATAGTGGGAACTGCCATTTTCTGTTCTATGATTGGAGGAAAGCTGTTGGCAGATTTAAAGGAAACTATTAAAGACATCCAGGCAAGGATTATCACGTCATTGAAAAGAAAAGGAGTGGACATCACTGAGGACAATCTTAAATACAGCTATATTGAAGGCCCAGATCAATGGATGCCACATGGACTACAATCTGGGACAATAGGACTAATCCTGGCAATTCCCCGCTGGGAGGGGCAGGCAGAGCAACTGAACTTCATACATAGCATTAGCACGTTAAGTGATGGAATCTACAGGCAACACTTCCCATCAAAAAGACTGGCCACTATTACAGGATTGGAGATGGATGAAAGCTGTTGCAGGAAATCTCAACACCGATGGCTGTGCAGTTGTGTTTGGGAGAAAGGAGCTGAGGAGGATGGCTGGGTGCAGTTGATAAAAGAAAACCTGGTGCAAGAGGTGATCCGCATAGGGGACATTGCATGCTTTATCGGCCACTCTGAATATAGGACAGTTGATGAAATATGTTTGGTGGAAGAAGGGTCTTGTATCATGGTATTTCCATCAAGAAACCTTACCACTGAAATGATCAATTTTACTGCAAATGCAGATTGGACAAATTTGACAATGAAGCTTTTTACCTTGGAACTTCATGAGTCAGAGACACATCCAGTCCTACGAACACTGTCGCTGGTACTCATGTTCATTCAAGTATTAACGACAATTATAATAATATACTTTTGTGTGGCAATGAAACTTGCAAGGAGGATATATAATAATGTGTTTTTTTTCCTCTTCTTTCTCTCTCTCATACATTCTTCAATAAAGTTTTACATTGCACATACATAAACATTTATCACACACTCTCACCTAAATTCTATAAATTCTGTTTTTTTGTGTAATGTGGATTGACAGCCATAGGAAAGTACAGGAGAACTTATGTCGCTGAGGGAACTATTCCGGAGGGACGGTGGGTTGAATTTCTCCTGTATATCAGGTTTTTGCTCCCACTAGGTTCTCCTGTACTAGAGGGATAACTAGAAAACTGAGCAACATAGAAGAAGAAAAAGTGAGGGAATGTGGTAACTTGTCTTCCTTGAATGGTAATTTAAACAGGCCTTTGTAGGAGGGCTGAGAATCTTTACTTCCCTCCCACAATTGCTAAAGGAAGTCATGGACAGGATGTGATGTAAATTACATCATCTCAACTAAGGATATATCCAGGCAGGAAACTGGTGCTTTTGCCTGTTTGCTTGCTGGGTGGTGTTGGTGATGGTTGATGGTGGTGATGATGTCAATGGTCTAACTGTGGGTAAGATCAAGCGTTTGGGGAAGGGAATTACTATATATATAGGTAGATAGATTTAAAAGGGGGTGTTGCTCCGTGGGTCTGGGCTGTTGTGTTTGTAATACATTTATAGTATTGTGTTATCTGCCTTTTAATAAATACCTTTTAATGTAGACGAACCTTGTGTAATATTAATTTGGTGATACACCACAGGGGCTACTTGACTCTAGGAGCCAGAGAAGGGTCCGGCCTATAGAGGCACATTTTTCCCTCTATGACAGAGACTTTGCCACAGGACTCTTGTTTTGGTTACCATGTTTTATAACTTTGCTGTTTGTCTCTTTTATGCTTGTTTCATGCTTGTTTTTTTCCCTGAGCAGGTCTAACTACCTTAGATTAAGGTAATAGCTTCAGAGCTTTTAAAGAGAACAACAGATGTAAGAAGGGCTGTAGTGCCAGCTATATCTAAGATAAGGGACGTTTCATCCCAAGTTATAGTTAAGAGTCTCCATGCTCAGCAAGGTTCATCCAAAAATATTCTTTAGCCTTATCTTAATACCCCTACCGGCTAAGATTTAGACGGATATAGATTAGATTTGAGGAAAACGGTTAGATCCAGGTCTGGCCAGACTTGATCGTTAAGTTTTGAATTGCACAATGGTAAATTGTATTTTTTCTCTTTGTCTCCTTGCTTTCACCTTCCTTTTCTTCCCTCTGATTGACTTGAGCAGGTTATTTGCTTCCTTTCTCTACTTTCTGATCCCCACAAAGCCTTGGCCCCACAAGCTACTTCTCTCTCTACTCACTCTCTCTTACTTCTCACTCTTCCCTGGGGCAGTAGGCCCGGAGAGGTATTATAGGTTCCAATATATGGTAAAGCCAGTTTTATGTCTGCTGGGCGGATGGCTAGGTCTAATGGGACTATTACATAGCAGACTTGTTAGGGAGCTACTTCCCTTAGGTAATGGCTTTGGAATAGGCTGGCTAACTTTGCTAAACCCAACTAACTCTTGTCTTCCTGCTCCCACTTTCGTCTTCATCAGATCAGCTCTGTCCAAGGAGATCCGACAGGACCCTCCAGCTCCTCCTCGCCCTGGCCTGGGAAAGCCGCTCCTCGTTCCCTCGTGCTCAGCTGCTACTAAAGGTATGTGGCTTTTAGTTATACACATGCTTACGCCAACAGCACATCCATGACATTTCCCACAAAGATACTCACCCACAATGTAAAAGGGTTTAACTCCCCCTTCAAGCGAAGGAAGGCTTTTTTGTATTATAAAACCCACAAACCTGACATTATCTTCCTCCAGGAAACCCATTTTGCTAAGAATAAAACTCCTGCCTACCTGAATAAAGATTATCCCCAATTTTTTTGCACCACCCAGGCTTCGAAAAAAGAGGGAGTAGCGATCCTTTTGCACAAGGATTTTCAGTTCCAGCTAGACTCCAAAATTATAGACCGGGAAGGGTATTATGTCATCTTGAAAGGGAAGGTCTTGGGCACCCCTACGTCGCTTATATCTTTCTATGCCCCCACCGTAGCCCCACACAAAGCGTTGATTAGACTTTTAAGGACACTGGAGGGGGGGGGGAGTGGGGGAAATTGATAATAGGGGGGGACCTAAATTTGGTCTTAGACCAGAGCATGGATAAATCCAGCGTCTCTAAGCACATCCGCTTTTCTAAAAGGATTAAACAAATCAAAAAACTGCTCCATTCTTTAGACCTTGTGGATGCTTGGAGGGGTCACCATCCGAAAGGAAGAGAGTACACCTTCTTCTCCCCCACCCATAAGTCCTACTCCCGTATTGATGCCCTTCTTATTAGTACCTCGCTTTTTGATAGCTCGGATAAGGCAGATATTGTTCCCTGCACGTGGTCGGACCATGCTGCAGTCTCCCTAGAAGTTGACCTGGGATCCCAATCCAGACTACCTTTTGCCTGGAAATTAAACGAATATTTGCTCTCGATACCCACATACCAGGAACAAGTTACTTCTGAACTGGCAGCCTACTTTGTGTCCAATGCGGGTGGGGAAACTTCGCCAGGTTGGGTCTGGGTGGCTCATAAGGCTTATATTAGGGGTACGTGCATTAAATTGGCTTCACAACATAAAAAAGCAATTCGTCTAACTGAGGAAAACCTCGTTAAAAATTTAGCTCAATTAGAGAAACAGAATCAAATTTCCCCTTCTCCCTCGTTAAGAGACCAAATTGACAAGGCTAGGCTGGAGCTAGATGGTATTTTATCTATTAGAACAGATAAAGCCCTGAGAAGAACGCAGCATCTCTTCTATGCTAAAGCGAATAAACCAGACAAATTATTGGCAAAAAGTCTGAGGGCAAGGTACTCTCAGTCCAAAATCTCTCAAATTAGAACCAAAGAGGGAGTACTCACGTTTAGCCAAAATGAGATACAAAAGACCTTTAGGGAATTTTACCAGCACATTTACTCCTCCCACCACTCCCCTCCAGAGAACGCTATTAGGTCCTACCTGAATTCCTTAGATTTGCCTAGAATATCAGAGTCAGATCTTCTTAACCTAAACAAAGAGGTATCGGTAGAGGAGGTTAGGGAGGCAATCAAAGACCTAAAAATGGGGAAATCTCCTGGCCCTGATGGCTTTACCAACATTTATTATAAAAAGTTTTCGGACATTTTGTCCCCACACTTATGCAGCCTGTTCAACACAATTTTGAAAGGGGACCAATGCCCCCGGAACTTAATTTCACGGATCTGACCCTTTTCCCCAAGGAAGGTAGGGACCCAAAGGAGGCAAAGAATTACAGACCGATCTCGCTCCTTAATGGGGATATCAAACTCCTTGCTAAAATATTCTCACAAAGGATTTCTGTCTTTTTGCCCTCCCTGATTCACAAGGACCAATCTGGCTTCATCCCATACAGGCAGACGAGTGATAATATTAGAAGGACCCTAAACATCATCCACTTGGCTAGACATAGAAACACCCCGGTTTGCCTGCTCGCATTGGACATAGAGAAGGCCTTCGATACCCTGGAATGGCCTTTTTTTATATGCCGCTCTGGATACATTTGGGTTCAAAGGCCAATTTTTAAACCTGCTTCGCACCTATTATAATCTTCCCAAAGCTAACTTAAAACTCCCGGGCTCCCAGAAGGCGGTTATAGAGATAGGGCGTGGAACGAGACAAGGATGCCCTCTTTCCCCTCTCCTTTTTGCCCTTGCAATAGAGCCGCTGGCTCAGGCGATTAGGGCAAATTCCTCTATTGAGGGTCTGCGAGTGGGAAACCAGCATTTAAAGTGCTCCTTATTTGCTGATGATTTATTGTGTACTCTTACTAACCCTGGCTCCTCTATTGAAGCTCTGCTGGACACAATAGGTTTATTTAGCTCACTTTCTGGACTTAGATTAAACCAGGACAAAACGGAGGCACTAGGCATAGGCATACCCTTAGATACTCTGTCCCAGTTGAAATCAAGCCATAAGTTTATTTGGCCGGCCAATCATATTCACTACTTGGGGATAAATATTACTAGTTCTTTAGCGGGAATTTATAAGGCCAATTTCCCCCCCCTCTTCAGGGTTCTTCAGAGGGACTTGAACATTTGGACGAGGAAGCATATTTCTTGGACGGGTCGGATAACCTCGGTGAAGATGAACATCCTCCCGAGGCTCCTGTACCTAGCCAGAACCCTTCCTGTTCAAGTTAATAATAAGAATTAGCTCGCTTTCAGTCCCTGGTGTTCAAGTTCATCTGGAGGAATAGACCCCTGAAAATAGCGAGGAAGGTCATGTATAGGCATAAATCCAAGGGAGGTCTCTCATGCCCGAATTTTTCTAGCTATTTCAGAGCGGCACAACTGGCCTTTATTCCTCTGGCACATTCCACTTCCCTCCAGCCTAATTGGGTTTTCATAGAGGAGGCACAAATGCCCCCCCTCACGTGGGGTACTATCCTATGTGCACCAAATTCGAATACTCTTAGGTCTTACATAAGTAATCCAATAACTAAATTTACTTTAAAAATCTGGAACTGGGCCAAGAAAACCCACAATCTAGCATACCCGGTAACTCCTCTTACCTCGATTTTCACTTCCCCCACCCTCTCGGCTACCCTCTCTTCTAACTCTAAACAATTTTGGATTCTGCAAAAATTAGATAAATTAGGCTCATGGCTGGAAGGGGGGAAGATTATTTCTCTAGGAACAGTTTGCAGAGGGAGGGAGTTTCCTGATACGGAAATATTTAACTATATTAAAATCAGGCATTGGGTAGAAGAAGTTCTCAGGGAATTTGGCCCGCCTAAAGACTCCTGGCTCACCACAATTTGCAAACACTCAGCCCTTACTAAGGGTACACTGGGAGCAATATATAACATAATTAATGCTCCCCCCTTGGATTCACCAAAGCCTTCCTTTATGCTGAAGTGGGAGCTGGACTTGGAACAGACCTGGGATGAGCCCTCCTGGTCTAAAGCTTTCTCTAGCCTTTCTAAAGGGTCCCTTAATTTTAGCTTGTTGGAAACCTCGCTGAAAATCCTACATAGGGCGTATATGACCCCCGCTAGTCTAAATAGAATTGTGCCTACAAATTCGGATAAATGTTTTAGGGGATGTCAGGAACGAGGGGACTTCATTCACGCGTGGTGGAAATGTCCTTTAGTCTCTGAAACCTGGGCTAGAGCGGCTGATCTACTTTCCAGATTATTTAGTATCCCACTTAAACCTTCCATAGCGACATGTCTCTTAGGCAGGAATTATAAGGAACTGGGAGGGGTAGGCAATAAATTGACACAATTGATTTATCTGGCAGTAAAAAACATCATAGCTAGAAGGTGGAAGGACAATTCCATTAACTTCCAGGAAATCAAAAACAAAATAAACTTCCTATTTATACATGAGAGAATGACTCATACACTATTGGACACACATCAAAAGTTTCTGGAAATTTGGGGACCCTGGATCTCCTCCCCCGACTGCATTTCATAGGTAGTGGGGGGAAGAGTTTAATTTTTGCTAGGGAGGGTCTTTACAATTGGAAGAGGAGTGGAGCGGGGGGCGGACTGGAACATGCGGAGCGGGAGAGGACACTGGAGGCTTCTTCGGACGAAAGGTAACGACAGTAAAACTAAGATTGGGTAGCACAGGAACTGAAAAGGCCACGGTATAGTCAAATCCTGACCTTTTGAAGTAGAAGAGCGGATGGGAAGCAATTATCTACTATTTGCTCTTTTCCTTTTACTTCTTCATTTCTTTGGTTATTTGTTTATTTTTCTCTTCTTTTCTTCACTTCTTCCTCTTTCTCTTTTCACATATGTTCGTAGAATATATTGATTGTAACACGATTGTTTATTTAAACCAATTTATGCACTGAAAACGTTAAAATTATATATAACTAGCGAATTGCCCGTCAAAAAATGACGGCAATGAAATTGTAAGGTAGCTAATGCTGTTTAGTGTGTAATAATGAAATATATAATACATTAATAAATGAATATACTTTACCTATTTTAAAGCATTGTGTGGAAGAGCTGTGAATGTGTTTTGATGTTGCTGCAGCATTAGTGGTGTGGATCTGCTGTGTAAGCGTGCTGAATGTGTGCAGTGTAACACTGTGCGTGCGCGAGACCAAACCGTTAGCGTAGTCGTGTACTTCCGCATTGGCGAGAAATGGCGAGTAATGTGTGTTATACGTTTGTATCGGAATATCCGTAGGTGTTTTGTGGTGTTTTGCGAGTTTCTTGTGGTGTTTTGCGAGTTTAGAGTGCTGTAGCCTCGTTTTCGTTTTGTTCGGCGGCCATTTTTTCTCTCGCTTCGTTTTTTTTTTAGTGTCTAAACTGTTTTATTTGAAGTAAAATCGAGGTGTAAGTTGTATTTTTGAGGTGCTGGGTGCTCCCTCTTGGTGTAGGTAAGTTTTTTATGTATGTGGTGTGTGTATGTATTGTGTTTGACATTTTCTAATGTTCGCGAGTTGCGTCCGAGTGTTGCGAGTCCGTAATGTGTGTGAACGTGTGTCGTATGTTGTTTGCGAGTGTCGTAATGTGTGTGTCGTACTGTTTGGGTTGCGAGGTGAAGTTTGCGAGGGTCGCAGTTGCTGGCAAGGAGCGCCTAAGGCGCTCCTTGCCAGCAACTGCGGCCCTCGCTTTGCGAGGTCCTCAGGTGCTGGCATGGAGCGCCTACGGCGCTCCATGCCAGCAACTGAGGCCCTCGCTTCGCGAGGGTCCTCAGTTGCTGGCATGGAGCGCCTTTCGGCGCTCCATGCCAGCAACTGAGACCCTCGGGCAGTGCCCTCGCTTCGCGAGGGCACTGCCCGAGGGTCTCAGTTGCTGGCAAGGAGCGCCTTCGGCGCTCCTTGCAGCAACTGAGCCCCTCGGGCAGTGCCCTCGCTTCGCGAGGGCCTCGGCTCGCTGTGCGAGCCGCGGCCCTCGCTACGCGAGGGCCGCGGCTCGCTACGCGAGCCCGCAGCGTTAGCAACAACTCGTACGCTCACAACTATATATGTGATTCAACAAAGAGAAGCAGTTGCTTAGGATAGTAATTATCCTTTCTTGACATGTGAAATTATGTTTTATAGAATGTGCTTATTTTTGTACAAGTTTTTCTTGATTATTCTTAATAAAAAACTTTATGGAAAAAAAAAAAAGATGAAATTCTTCAGCTGGAGATCTTGAAAGAAATAATATATACTGTATAAGCTTTAGATTTGAAAAATAAAAGGCCTATTCAGAATCATATACTATTACTTTGCAAGTTCTGATTAACATATATGGTGATGCTTCCTATTTACATGGCGGATATGTTACTAGAACATAAAGTATGCAGTGAAACAGTAGGCCACTAAAGGTGAAGTGTTGGAATACTCTTGAAGAACCACTCAATTCATTTATTATGTTGATTTGATATCTCTAAGTGTTAACCAACACGTCACCCTTTAGTACATATAAAACAATGTTAAAAACAACAAAGAGAACTGAAGTCTAAGGTTTGAATGTCACAATAGATTATAATGCATAATAGATTATAGAAAAGAATAATGATACAATATAGTATTTTTTTATTTTATTTATTTTAATATGTAACTAGTTTGCTAAGTTGTAATATCTTAATATTCATTTAGATATTTCCTATATGTTTATAATATCAATATAATTATATCATGATATATATATATATATATATATATATATATATATATATATATATATATATATATATATATATATATATGTTGTTAATGTCTATAATTATATGTATTTCTTTTTCTATTGTATATTTCAATTAAGGTAATAAAAACTTGAAAATTAAATAAATAATTAATACAAAAAAAATATTTAATGGTTTAATTCCTAGGGCAAAGGTAGATTAAGTATATTTTTTTCAAATTAATGGTACTCTACTTACAAACACCTTACACACACACATACTTCCATATGGAAATGCATGTGTTAATTATGGAAAATAGGAGTAAATCCACATAAAGAGATGGTGAAAAAGGAATTTGTGTGACTGCTTCAATTATATTGGTAATGGAAGTTGTTACTTATGATGAGCTTGGATGCTTTATAAGGAAGAAAACTGATACATAAGAATAACAATCTATTACTACTTTATATGCTTATGATATTTTTCAAACACTGTTTAGGTAGCATGAAATTATTTGTATTAATGTCATTAAAATACAAATGATCCATGAATAAGATTACAATGAATGTGCAATTGCACACTAAATAAAATTCCAAGAGACACTGTTTTTATACAAATATATGTCCTTTTGGTACTGTTATAACTGGAAGTTACCACTATTAAATCAAATGCCTGATGTGTTTTAATGAATGGTAGTTTGCTGTCTGTAAATGTATATTTCTGAATAATCTTAATATTGTCCTTTTGACAGAAGAGTTCCCTGACAAACCATCCCATTCATAAGATAGCACACATTGATAATTTCTTAGTTCAAAAGATTTAATTTAATAAATATTTTCCTCTGTGGGAGATCACCTGTGATTTATTTTATATGAGCGAGAACAGAATGCATTATATGATATTTATACTGTTTAAGAATAAAAATATCAAAGATCAAATTTATCACTTAGTTTAATAGAGGTATTTAAAATAATTGTTTGATATAGAGGCAGTCACATAGATCATTAAATGGTTTAAAAACAGAATGTGAGAACAGGTCTTCTTTGATGACTGATTGTAAAAAGCATCAGACGGACGACTGGAGAAACCTCTAATTACTGAACAAGGGCATCTTTGTTGAGTCTAAAGATGTTAAGTTTATAACCAGTTGCATTACAGATTTTACAGCCACCATTTAGGATTGGTTGACATTTAACACCTGGAAGTCTATTGATCTCTATCTTCAGTCTATTTAGTTGTACCCACCTTTACAATTAGAGAGCTTATAGGAAACATGTCTATGAGACAAGGGCTGGGGTACCTGAGACACTGCTGGATTGTACAGGCCGCCTGACACACAGATATTATCATCCCAGCAGCTGTCAGGGTGATTGGTGGTAATTTGCAGTCATCAGTCTAACATGAATGTAATTATCTTCACTCTTTCTGGAATATTTTGACAGTCAAAGCCTTATATTAGCAGGATTCAAGCTGTCTCAGTTCCTACCAGATCAGTTTAAAGGGACACTAAAATCCCATAATTATTTTATGCTGTTATGCTAAAACACATGACAAGCAGGTCGAGTTTTTATAAAAATATTTAAAAAAATTAAAACACCCTTTAATTTCTTGCTGGACATCTATGTAAGTTTGTAATGCCTATTCCATCTAAATATAAGATTGCCTTCTTAAGCATTGTGCTTGTCCCAAGCATGTTTAAACACCTTGGGCCTCATTCAAATGCGATTTGGCCACTTGAATAGGGCTCTATATAAGCACATAGAATATTTTATTTACAGAGGTTTTTCGTTAGTGAAGACCTTGCTTTTGGATAGAAGTTCACTAACTAAAAACTTCTGTAAAAAAATATGGTGTGTGCTTAAATAGAGCCCTATTCAATTGGCCAAATCACATTTGAATGAGGCCCCTTAACTGCAAGGCTGTTGCACTTATTTATAACCTTTCTGTAAAGTAGAACTTTCTCCTGTAACCATAAATCTTCTACCCTCCAACTTGAAATTATGACGTCTTATTCTTGCATTCATCTTTTTCTTGAAGACACTTTCATCTTGAACTTTATTAAATCTTTTGAAGGCTTCTATCATACTTCCCATCCCCTCTGTTCGCTAGTCATCATATTTAGGTCATGAAGTCTTTCCTTACAAGTTTTAATCCCAAACCTTTCCTCAAGACCCACCAAACAGGCCAAGATTTCGGTTTGACACAAGACGAGCAATTATTACTCAAATTGCCTAATCTGTATTCAAACAGTGTTAAATGAAATCCTGGCCTGTCTGGTGGGGAGGTTTGGGATCCACCGTTTTAGACCATGCACCACTTTAATTGGTGCATGGATGTTTGTGAAGTGTGAGGAAAACCTTGAAAGTGACCATAATAGCACAGGGCTGTGTTTTATTACTATCCCTATCATTATAGAGTAATAAAACACACGCTGCTAATTGATGTAAGTGTCACTTTCCAAAGCTCACACCCAAACTGATAAAAGTTAGTAGTGGCACAAACTGATAGGAGATAGCATTGTCACTGCACCATCCTGAATAAAATATGTAATACATTAATGGCTGTTTTACCTTTATAAAATATGCGTTACTAATAATAATTATTATTATGTCTATATAATTTGTTTCAGCAATAAGAATAGTACTAAAAGCTCCAGACCCTGAGACCTCCGTCTCTTTTTGCTCCTGCTGTTTGACTCACTGGCCTGTACAGTCTGAAAGGAACAGTCACCTGTTTAGCAAGACATCTGAATAATACACATCCATCTGTCTAGCACCTGTCTATGCACGACTTACTTGGTTTATGTTTGTTTACTTACCTATTTTTTTCTTGGGAATATCTACTTTTATATTTCTAAATGTGTCCCCAATGCTCTAGTTATAAAGTGCACCGAAAGCTCAGTATGTTAAAATATTACAATTATTGGATTTAGATTTATTCTATGGAAATGTAAAGTAAACAGTAAGTATGAATACACTCATAGTCTGTAATCAAAAATCAAATTCAGCACAGAGGTCTAAAACAAGATGTGAAATGATTTTCAGCAGTAAAGATTATAATATATATATATATATATATATATATATATATATATATATATATATATATATATATATATACAGGCTTTGTACAATAAATGTAAAATGACATATTGTGAGTTTAAGGACCAAAGTGATGGTTCAGTTTTAATAACATTGAATTAGTCAATTTGTTTTGATTAAAACAGTTGATGTTGTGTGAGAATTGTATAATATGTTTGTTAGCTTTAGGCTGGAGATCCATGTATCTTTTTCAGGCTGTTTCCTTAAGCTGTGCAGTAAATAAACAACTGCAGTGTAGTCAGCGCAAGGTTGTACCAATAGGCAGGAGGTGCCCCAACCCAAAGATGGTGAGGAAATCAGTCAGTTTGAAAATGTCTAGGATGTATAAAACTAACAGTATTAGCAGCTGTGTTAGCCATGAAACATTTTTTGGGGGGAAATCAGTATTTTTGAAGACTGTTTGTGAGTACATGAATCCATTTTGTTTTTGTTACATCACTTCTTCAGAACGGAATCATGAGGATGCGTGTTTGTAGTTATCAGTGGAGGGAGGGGTGGGGAGGAAAGGCAGAAGTCCAGAGCCTTTGTTTGATAGTAGGATAAGATTGAAATTTACACTACACCGCTTCCTTTCACTGGCACAGAAGCAGACACCTTGCATAAGTCAATGCAACCACAGCTCTCCAGAAATAAAAACACCTCTCTCACTTATACAGCTTCCACCAGTGTATTGTGGATCCCTCCAGAGTCCTGCATTGGCATAAAAATACATTTATTTTTTCTAATTAAAGACTAGCTGTATGATTATTTTAAAAATATATATATATGATCTTAATCAGACTTGAACTTTTCAAATACATGTTATTGCTGTGCAGTGGTCCTTTAATTCAAGATATCAGAAATGGTGCTCATTCCAAAATATGATGAATTAATCAGCTGTTGTAGAATGGACCTGTACTATGATTGAATGGCAAATGTATTATTTGTTAAGGAACATTAAAGAATATCTTCAGAATTTTTATGTAACACAAACTCTTTCTGTGTCTTCCAGGTCCTCATAAGAAAGCACTGTATGACAAAAAAACAGTGTCTTAAAAGTAGAGCCATTGTAGAGGAGACAAGAACCAGTTAAATCCACTAACTGTACCCAATGTTCAACTTAATTCCTAAATACTGTATGCCTAATTATGTGTACATAATACATCTTGATTATTTCTGTCTGACTTGTTACCTAACCTTTTTTATTTCTTTTTTTATTTGTTTGCCATATGTTTCCAGTATTATGAAATGTACTAGGAAATTGCCCGTCAAAAATGGGAGTAAAATTGTAAGCCTGGCAATGCTGTTTGCCACACAATGCGAGGCTTTGGGCCCTCTGAGCACCTTCGGCGCTCGTTGCAAGCCTCTCCCCCTGTGTATTTTTTAGGTTTCGCGCTTGAACACCTTTGTCGCTCATCGCAACCCCCCCCCCCCCGCATGTAGTTACTGGGTTAAGTGTTAGTGTTTTGGTTTAAGTGTTAGTGTCTGGGTGTAAGTGTTACTATCTTGGGTTAAGTGTTGCTGGCTTGGATTAAGTGTTTTTGCGTTGAGTTAAGTGTTACTGGCTTCGGGCTCTTTTTTACTGCCTTGGCCTCGTTTTCATCATCTCTACATTTTTTTTCCCCCTTAGGCGATTTTCGATGTAAAAAAAATGGCAAATAAGCCTCAAATGAACTTGCAACCTTACTCACAGGCTCCCTGGCTCTCCCCCTGTTCTATGTGTGAGTGTGGAAGTGAGTTTGAGGCATACATTTGGTGTTTTGGTGGTATTTCCAGTTGTGTGGTTTGGGCATTTTACGTGCTTTGGTCCTAAGTGCTACGGGGCTCGCGATTCCAGTTGCGTTATTTGTTCGTTTTACGAGCTTTGGTTCTAAGTCCTACTGGGCTCATTGCAGCCCAAGCCCTTTGCCGCTCATCGCGAGCCCTGCAATGAGAGCCTTTGGCGCTCATTGCAGCTTGAGTCCTGCGCCGCTGGCCTTGCTTTGCGAGGCTCATGGTTGCGGCCCTCGTGACCATCATCGCAAACGTTCCCACACTGACAACTATATATGTGATTAATGATGTTTGTAACACTGCATCAAAAACACACTAAACTTCACAAGGGCTTCAGTACCTATTTTGTATTGGGAAAATGACTAACCCTAAACATCATAGTGAATTTTGTGGTACAGTTCCGTGGGGGGATCCTGTTAAAAAAAAATACTGATATAATAGCTAAAAATAATAAAAAATAAATTCTAACCCTATTGCATAAATCCCACAGTCATTGCTAGCTGTCTTCACAAGATTGGGTGAAGCAAATATTTCCCTCCCATAGATACATATGTATATTATTAATATTGCAATGGCTTGGTTGCTATCTTTTCCTTGCACATGTGGCTACTGCTTCATAATGAAAGGGACACGGGACAAAATATTGTTTTTAAGCATTTAAAAGAACATGTTTTAAACAATTCAAAACTTATTTAATGTAAAAATATTAAGTAAAACCTTCTTTGAAACAAAGAGGAAGTGCAGATAGCATATTTTAGTATTTAGATCTCATTGGCTGACAGTGGGCAAGCCCCCCAAATGCAGTAAAGTATATGTTCTTTTGCTTGGGTACCTTTACTACAAAAAAGAAAACACACTGTGACACATTATCCAATTCCCCTTTTTCTGGTGCAATAAAGAAAATAAACCTTGCCTATGTCCCTTTAAGATACATTGATTCATCCTGGAAAATGTCAAGGACATAAACCTATTGTCTTAGTGTCTCTCTATTGGATACTTAAGGCTTGCAATAGTATTTTTATGCTGCAATAAGAAACACATACACCTATTTGCTCCTATTACTGTGCAAATTCACTAAGAAGTCAAAAAAATAAGTAGGAACAAATGGATGTGCAAATAGATGATCAGTTTACTTTAGGGTAAATACATGAGTCTCTTAGCACATCTTTAACAAGTTCATTATAAGACAATCATTACCTTTTCTAAATTAAAATGGAAAAGCTGTCCTCAAGAGGAAATAAGTTAATTCAATCATTTAGTTACATGGATTTACACACCTCTGACAATTTCCTTCCTTTTCAGACATTTGAAAAGCATTAAGAGATTGATTCAACTATACATGTGTGAAGTTACATCCAGGGGTGCTGCCCTGGTGTTATTATGGAGGGAATTTGCACACAATTTTAGCTGCTGTAGCTATTTTATTTTCATTGCTTGAGCTGCATATTTGACCTTATAGGGACATTGTAGATTCCCAGGAAAATGCTTTACTGATAGTAGCATACCAAGGCCTCAAAACCCATAGCTATATAAAAAAAACTGTTAAAAGTACTTGAAAATATTATTTTCTTTCTTTTTTTTTGCCTAGGAAAGTTTGTATTTCATGATGTGTCATAGTGTGTTTTCTATTTTCTAAAAAAGGTCTCAGAGCAAAAAACCCTATTCAGACAATTAACTGCTTTTGAGGGCTTTCCCTCTGCCAGCCAATGAGATCTACAGACTAATGTGCTCTCTGCCACTTCTGTTAGTTTCAATTAAGTTTAAACAGGTTTTATTTTTTACTCTCTTTCATGACAAAAACAGTTGCGTCCCATGTCCCTTTTACAAGTTAATATAGCAGTTGAAATCCTACCTAATTAAAGTTGTAATAAATAAAATACACAAGTAAAAATGTAATATTTTTTTTTTTGTGTGTGCAGTTTTTTTGAGTTGTACTAGTCTTTCTCTTGAAATTAGTTACACTGATGGGCCATATTTGCACCCACTACTCATTTAAAACAGTTATGAATGAACTTATACACTATAATTAATAGATGTAGGCTAGTATTACAACATACACTTTATGTATATATATATATATATATATATATATATATATATATATATATATATATATATAGATATATATATAGATAGATAGATAGATATATATAGATATATATATATATATATATATATATATATATATATAGATAGATAGATAGATAGATAGATATGGATATACATATATATATATATATATATATATATATATATATATATATATATATATATATATATATATATATAAGATAGATAGATAGATAGATAGATAGATAGATACAATGATGATAATCTGTTTTATGGCAATAATATATATACTTCAGTAATAAATGAAAAAACACGATCATAAACATGATTCACAAAGTAAACAAATTACAGTACCTGCAAAAATGTGTTACCATTTTTAGATTTAAATGAATTAATACACATATTCACCTCTTGCAAGAGAAAATATTTCACTATTCCCTCTTAAACTAAGGCACACAAGTAAATGCCTGCTGTAAATAATATTAGCTTCAACTCAGGTTCACACTAATAAAGCATCCCCCTGGTGTTAATAACACAGCATGGGGCAAACAACTCAGTAGGGGAATTTGATGGTTTAATGTATTCATTTTGACATGATTAAATGAACCTGATAAACTGTAAACACTATGCTAACAGGGGCTGTTAAATTGACAGGATGATCATTTGATATCTAATCAGTGACAATCTGACAGGATCATATCACCTATAAATTACAAAATAATACAGGCCATAAATACCTCCCATTTCATATATCCAAAGAAAGATGATCATATTATTAAAAATGATGCCCTATTAGTATTACTGAGATTCTGTATGCTTTAAACATATATATATATATATATATATATATATATATATATATATATATATCTTGTAGAAAGTATACTCTAGACTTCTGTATTTACTCTAGACTTTTACAGAAGACATCTATGCATATATCTATCTGTCTATCCTATCTTTCTATCTATCTATCTATCTATCTATCTATCTATCTATCTATCTATCTATCTATCTATCTATCTATATTAACCACAACATGATTTAACTTTGGTGGACAAAAGTGTGATAGAAGCGTTTACCATAAATAGTACAGTAAAAAAATGAATACAATAATATATATATATATATATATATATATATATATATATATATATATATATATATATATATATATATATGTGTGTGTGTAAGCAGCAAGTGTCCACTAATATAAATGAATAATTAGGGTATTGCAGTATATAGTGATACGGTTTTTATTGAAAAAAATATTTTAATTAGAGTGACAAGCTTTCGAGAGTTGCACTTGATAAAGAGGCGCAGCTCTTGAAAGCTTGTCACTCTAACTAAAATGTTAGCCCAATAAAAAAGGAAACACTATATACTGCAATTCTCTTATTCATATATCTATCTACTGTACATATGTATATGTATATATATATATATATATATATATATATATATGTATATATATATATAGATAGATAGATAGATAGATAGATAGATAGATAGATAGATAGACTGATCTATTGTTTTTATTATGTTTCTTTATGTATCTTCCAAACAAAATAGTAGTGCAAGAACAAGAGGTCATGATTTCAAGTTGGAAGGAGGAAATTGAGAAATGGGATATGGTAAATACTGTTTTTCCCTTAATTGTAGGACTTTCCTTTAAAAGAGGCACATTTAGCAGGTTAAATGGTCATATGGGTTTCTCCTAAATAGAGGGACTGTCTCTCCACATGAGGGGCTGTTGTGGCCTATGATAAAATGATATATTTCCCTGGCACTATTTGTGAGGGGAGGTATCTGTGGGGTCCCAAGTTGTTTCCTTATTTCTGTACCCTGGTGTCTCCCAGGCCAGTGAGCCTGGTAACCTTAGCTGGCTGCAGGGGGGAGGAGAGGTGGGACAGAGAGGAGGAGAGATGAGATGAAGTGAAAGGCAAATGTAAGGGAGGGGAGGAATGAAAGTTCCCAGACACCTCCCACAACTTTCTATTTTACAGGGGACATGTGAGTGTTATTCACACACAGTCTGCTCCAATATCAGGACAAGTAGCCTGAGAGTGCTTGTAGTCACCAGGGGATCTGCACAGTGCTTGAGCCAGCATGGCAAAGTGTACATGGACTCTGCTTTCTGACCACACTGTCTTCCCTCAACACTGTGTCCAGCAGGACTACATCACATCAGGTCCACTTTGAAAAGACAATCCTTGGAACTTTTTCTTTTCTTTTTCAGTACCCTTACAGTTTTTATTGCAAAGCAACTTGGCACCACACTATTTCCCCCATCAAGATTTTACTTTTTTTGGCATTTTCTGTGCCTTTGAGCTATGATGGTAATCATTTGGAATGTATTTCTGCATGCATTTCTCCTAGTGCTGGCCAAGGCAAGTCAGAGGAGCTCCAGGGACTCAGCAAACTGCAAACTCAACAAGAAAGTAAGTCCAGAGAAGTGCTACTTGGGCAGTGGAATAATAAGACATATAACATTGCTTTCAGATCTAGCAGATATTTCAAAATAATATTGATTTCAATGTTGTGCAAATGATGTATATGTTTGCAATATAGAGATATATTGACCTTTTTAATATCTTTCTCTATATATAATTGTTATCAGATCTATCAAATATGTCAAAATAATATTTATTTGATCTTTTAATATATATATATATATATATATATATATATATATATATATATATATATATATATATATAGTATCTCTGAAATGACTATACTATGTTATACCATGAGAGTGATTCCTAATTCAATATAAATACCTTGTTGCTCTATAAATCTGCTTCATGGGACAACATAGCATGCAGTTATGTCATATGTGAGATAAAATATAATATATAGAATATTTCCAAGGATCACATAGTAACACACTGGGAGAAAGTCAATGTGTGATACTTTAGAAAGTATTTCATGGATTTATTTTAATGTGAATCTGTAAAATATTGATTGTGTGTTATATTGTCATTTTTAGTGCAAATATCTGGGGAAATGTGACTTTTAAATAGTAATGCACACTTGTAGATCAGCCCTATTGGTGCCAATTATATTTGTTAGGTGTTGTATATATAAGTTTTAAGTGGAGGTGTAGACCTGCATATATTTGCCTGTATTTTGCTATGGTGGTATGTGCTAGATTACATTGATGAATATTTGCAGCCTTATTAAATTGCAATTCAGCCAACTGAATAGGGCTCGATATAAGCACAGAGCATATTTTCACAGAAGTTTTTAGTTAGTGATCTTCTATCCAAAAGCAAGGTCTTCACTAACTATAAACTTCTGTAAAATAAATATGCTCTGTGCTTAAATAGAGCCCTATTCAATTGGACAAATCACAATTTAATAAGGCTGTTGATTTCCAGTCATTTTCTATGCAACTTTAAACAGTTCATGTACAGCAATGTGTTATAACCCTATGTTGGGTTAAACATGTTTTTTTTTTACAGTGGGGAGTGACAGATTGTTTTGTGACCTTAGTGTAACCCCAGGACAATTGTACTTCCAAATGGTTTTGCAGCAATTTTAAGGCTTAGAACTAAATTGTTTTAGGGGAAGAATCAATATAACAAAAGTATTGGCAAACTGTGCTTAGAAATCAATTTTTATTATATGGACTTTTTGGTGCATTTGCATTTTTTATATATTTGCAGTTCAGTTGGCTCGTACATTTTATATATATATATATATATATATATATATATATTTTTTTTTTTTTCACCCCTGTATGTTGAATGGATATGACATTGTAAAAAAAAAAAATCACATTTGATGTAAAGCCAGGACAGATAAATATACCGAATTTTTGTGGGCAAAACCCAATTGTTTACAACTTTTACAACCAGTGATTCATTGGCTTCCTTGGTTACATCATCTTGTACAATTATTTCTATTGAGAAAAGTGTCACCAAACCCACTGTCCTTTTTGTAAGCCTTGTGCTACAGCTGTATTTTTCCATCTAGCAGATATACTTATCAAATATAGGATATATTGTTGGTTACTGGATTGGCTTTTAATGTACTTTATGCGTCGTTGCACTTTTTAAATTATTACTCAATAAAAGTTATATTTTATTATTTATTATTATAGTACGGTAACTTTCCTAAAAAAAAAAAAGAAAACATCTCAGAAAGTCGTGCACTGGCACCCCCTTTGGTTTTGTTTAGATATTTGTATTGCTACAGTACATCTGGTGTGTGTTTTGCTCCAATTTCTGAAGAACCTGTAATAGGTAACACCCATTTGTACTTTAAAAGCAATCACACACACTAAAGCACCATTTGTCCATGGCTTAAACTAACTCATTACAATACAGCCAAATGACTTGAAACTAGTGGTATTGTTCATGAAAAAATCTAAAAACTATCAATCAAATCATTCCAAAGCTGTAGTATGAATGGTACAAAAAATAATCCTATATCTTGAATAAATACATTTATCTTGAGAAATCTGTTTTAAACTTTGTAATTTAAAATACAGTGAAACTCTCTACCCCTGAATACCATAGACTTTTGAGATAACACAAAGAGTGAAACCAAATGAGAATGGCATTGCTATCAGACCCGTCACTTACAGACCACCCCGCTATACAAGAGTTAAACATTACCCCTAAAAGTCAGTATTTACAGTCAGGTAGTTTATTCGAAACTCTCAGTAAGATAAATGAGGTGGGGGTGACACAAAATAAACAAAGAGGGGGTGATTATGAATGTACCAGATAATAGCACATGAATGGATAATGTGTGTCAAGTTACCTCAATTTTGCTGGTGTTGCAGAGATTTTTGGGTAAAGGGAGACAGGACACAATTATTTTTTTAATGTCTTTAATAGAGCATGCTTTAAATATTGCTTTATGAACTATACAGCTATATTACTATTCATTGGCTGACAGAGACAAGCCACCAGATCAGTACCTGAAATGTATTATCAGTAGGTGATACCATTTAGAGGGTTTGTATTTATCCTGTTACGTGCATGCGTGGCACGGGAAGCCTCCTGGTTCCGGGCATGCTCGCGTCCCGATGTACTCCCTAAGCCCCGAATTCCCTACACCCCTTGCCGACCCTAACCCTAAGCCCCTAACCCTAAGCCTCTACACCCCTTGCCGGCCCTAACCCTAACCCCGTACACTAGTTACCGGCCCTAATCCTAAACCTAACCCCCTAAGCCCTTAACCCCCTTTACCCCTTGCCGGCCCTAACCCTAACACCCTACACCAGTTACCGGCCTTAACCCTAAGCCTATCCCCCTAAGCACCTAACCCTAACCCCCTACACCCCTTGCCGGCCCTAACCTATACAACAGTTACCAGCCCTAAGCCTAACCCCCTAAATCTCTAAGCCTAACCGAAAACCCCTAACCACTTACCGACCACTTAGAGACAGCTACATCGGGACGCCGGCGGCGCGATTCCCGTGCGTGCACATAACAGGATAGGTCAGAGGGTTTTAACAACCTATGGTTCCAGAAGTCTAAAGTGGCTTGGTACAACTCAACATATGACTCTTGTCATTACCAAAGTTAGTGACATAGCTAGCCAAGCAGCAACACACATGGGATATCTACAAAAAGCAGCATTTCCTAAGATAGAAAACAGAATACACCTGTGAATTCAAAACAGCATTCATTTGCTTCATTCTTCTTGGAGGAAGATCTTCTGTATACATTTTGAACTGCTGTCTGCAAGTTCAAAACAACGTGTAAGTTGATGATATAACTTAATTGTCAATAATATTAAATGTCCTATTTTATATAGGCTGTTTTCCTAAATACTGGCTCTTTATTGATATCTTAATTTGATAATTTTGTAGCGTCTTGCTTTAAAGCTTGTAGGCCACTAACTTAGATGACCAAGTAAAATGTATATCTTTGTAAGTGGAAATCATATTTTTGGAGATTGGCAGCTCCATACCTCATCAGGTGATACTCTACAATATTTCACCTATTACAACTAAATGTGTTCTCCAGGACAAACAGCTATACTTGTATAATGCATCTATCAGTAAAATACATTGTTAAGCCTCAGTTTTGAACATGATGAAGAATTAAAACGTATTTCACATTTACACTTTAATGTACATATCTAGTGTAATTATGATCAGGATCGTAGAGGGTGGTTTGCTAGAATCCTAGAGAAACCGGACAATTGAAATGTTATTGTTGTTTTTGTAAAAAAAAAAAAGCAACCAAATAAACACACAAAAGAGCATTTAAGTCTAAAAATATAAAATGTGGCAAAGTTGAAACCACCCAGCCATTGCTGTGGTATAAGTAAGGAAAGCAAGTATTGCAGGACAGGTCCAGGGTCTGTAGTAGTAAGGGTGTGTTATGCTCATGTAGGTTTGGTATAAGCAGATCTAATGAACATACTCCAGATCCGATCCAGATCCATGCCCTAAGCAAGTTCTACAGAATGACAGGAATGTAAGGGGTGATCTTATGTGTGACAAGCAGACAAATTGCTCTAGGTTCCTTCCTGTCATATTCCTCTCTGTTGATTCATTTAGCAAGTAGGGAAGTAAAGGCACCTCTTGGTGCAGCACTGTTTCACAAAACTATTTAGTAATTATGATTTTGTGAGTGACTTGTTTTTTTGCTCAGTTAGTGTTTTACCTTTATACCTAGTTTGCATTTTAATGAAACTTTATTAACCTACTAAATAGTGTATTTCCTATGGGGAAAATTGCCATTGCAGCATCTGCAAGGCAAATCACAGGCCCTGTGGAATGCTTTGTGGATCTACCCCAGCATCCATAGAAATGTATTTACTGTGCACAACTCCCTAAATACAGTGACATGCCTCCCAATCCAAGCATGACGGCAATCCGATGGTGTCTCTCTGGGGAATCACAGCATATCTAGTGTCTGCGTGCACTGAGTGTGATAGATTTGCATAGCTCTAGATTAAATTATATAATACTACGTTAAAGGAATCCGAATCTTAGACAACTTTTCTTTGCAAAATGTGAGGACAGGAATCCTATAATTTATTGCTAGCATAAAGAAGATTTTCATACAAGGTAGCTATGGATCTGAATTATCGGCTTGAATCTCTATGTGTGTATTTAGTGGTAAACCACACATTTACTGGAGAAAACTGAAGGACCACTATTAGCTCATAATGTAGAAAGTAAGGCTTACTGCTATTAAATTAGCCTCTTAAAGCAACCTGCAGACGAATTGCGGGTTAAGACGCAGCAAGGCCGAAAAAAGCCTACAGGACGTGGAACGTGAAATGTGATCTGTCAAGCTCGTAACCACCATGTTTCCAATTATGTTATTAAATTGCAACAAAGTCACTAACGAGCAAGCCCGTAACATGCAAATAGGGCCACAAGCCCAACGAGTGTTGGAAAGGACAGGAAAGGGGGGTAAAGTCCAATATGTAGCACTTTAACTGCTAATAAAAACACACTACTGTATTAAAATTAAAAGGAAAAGTGATGTTAGATCTTAGAATTAATAGCACAACATCCTCAAGCCCACAAATCGGCCCAGAAAAATACTTTATTTCATGTATAATATTTGTGTTATATCGATCCCAGCAATCAATGTGTTAATACATATACTGTAACTCGCATGTGATAGAATATCATATTTGCGGCTTTATTAATATTGCATTATTCTGGAATGTGGGTCCAATCGCAATTCGTAATTGTAGCTTGTAGGACTTTAAAATCGAACCTCCCATTTTTCAGTGACGTAAGGATTATGATCTCTTTTACCATTGGCTCCGTCTAAACCCATAACTACGGGTTTGACTAATTGATCCTGTGCAGGGCCGCAAATCCAACGTTCGACGAATGAGTTGCGGGTTTGCGTCTTCAGCACCGTAACTCGGCCAAATTTCAAGCCTGCAGCCGTTGCGGGTCTCACCTTGCACCTAATGGGGTTGTATGTTATTAATATGTTCCTGTAAGAAAATAAAATTGATAAAACGCTTTACATTTTAAGAAAGGTTTTAAATGAATAAAAACCTTTAATTTATTCAATATTATATGCTTTTTTTTATATCATCTGTATTAAAACTTGCTCTTTTTCTTGTTTTTAAATTCCCTGGCTACTTCCTGCTTGACAAGACACATAAAGAAAACTAAAAGTCCATGGAAATGTGCACTGTTACAATACAGCAAATTGAGTTGATTTCAGTATTCACAGTTAAATCCCACAAGACAAAACACGTTTATAAAAAGCTCACATTTTTACATGTTATGTGTTCTTCATTACTTCATAATGCTTGTGATGCCAGTGGTCATTGATCACTATATCCCACTTATCTATTTTAAGTTCATTTTTCAGTGCAATGGCCTGATCCATCATCTGGAGAAACCAGGTGCAAAATGCACACCAAATTCAACTTAGCAGTGAAGCCAACTCATTGTACATGCACCTGTTTGAGACACATGTAATTTTCTTCTATGTGCAGGGGTCACGTGAAAGAAACTCCTGTCAGCTCTTCAGTAAAAGTGCCCACTTAGAAGCAAACGTCTTTTTAAGGTGTCAAGTTCCCATTAAGTAGTTGAGATGAAAGGGTCAGAGAGGACACTGTCATCCTTTCCCCACTCTGTCAGAATTAGAGAGCCAATATAAAAAGGGGGATGGGTGCATCTGGTGATGCAAGCAGATTTTATAACAATAAACTTGTTTTTTTTTAGTTAAAAAAAGCCAATAAAATTATCACTTTTTCCTCACTTTGTTATTTTCTTCTCATGGACGAAGAAAGAGTTTGGACTGATTCAAAAACAAATATGCAAAGAAATAAAGCAGGAATTTAACTGGTTCTCATCACATTCTCCTGCGGTAATTTCAGATTATGGGTTTTTCTAGATATGTGCATATCTGACTATCCCCATATTTTAAGTGAATGATTTTCTTTGAAGGACGGATGGGGTTGTACCTAGAGGATTTTCTACAAAATATCTTATTCATTATGTTATTCAACATGTCCTTTCTAAGCTGATATCAATAGAGATTTCTGTATAATTGTTTGTTGATTTTTTTGCAAAAAGTTAAAACTAAGCTGGAATTTATCAGTTCCTCAACCCCATGACTTTTATCTAAGACCAAGACAGTCCTAAATACAGCAGTATCATCCTGGTGTATCTTTCCGTCAAATCTGACGTGGCAGCCATTTTGTTTTTCATAACAAATGAATAATAAACAAATATCCTAAAACTGTAGTCCTCGACTATAAGAAGGTCACCTCATCTCTGTAAGAAGTCTTACTTTTATATTGTAACAGGATATCTGAGGAAAAAAATAATTGTGGATTTGCAAGGCCTAGTAGATCAGTTGGATGTGTATGCCTATTCAAATGTGTAATGTATATTCCCAGCAGAGACATTAACAACAAGATGAGAAATAAACACGGCATTTGTACAAGCCAAGAAAACTAACTGATATTAGGATGCTCGTAAACTGTGTGCAGAAGTGCTTTTGAATACTGTTAATGAGATCCTATTGGCAGAGATAAAGCTATGTGGAGTGTGTGAGCCTTTTGTTTGCTTTGTGTCTTCCTCTTTTCTTGTAGTTGTTTATTTTTCTCCCAGCTCTCATCCCTTTGCCAAGCACTTTATTCACAGCAATCTGACCCCTCTCCTCTCCAGCCAATGATCACAAGAGGTTGCATTCTCTAAACACAGCCATTATTGCTTCATTAACTCCCTTTATTCTATCTCCTGTTCCCATTATCACAACTTCTATTTGCATTTTAATTAACTGAGATTCGCACTGTTCCACCTTTTATCTCATACAAGATTTAGGATTTCTGCTATATCTTGCAGCAGTTCTCTCCTAGCTGAGCAGATGTTCTTAGTGTGAGTGTCGAGCTGCTACTTGGAAAAAAACTTATGAGTGTATAATGAAGCCTTTTCACCAGAAATACTGTCTCGCTGACTTATCTCTGCTTCTTAACACCCTTGTTTCCTACCTCTGTAATAAACCTCTCAAATAATAGATTGTGTCTTGTAAATACTAACAGGAGTCATGAATTTTCAGTTGTGCTTTTAAACATTGTATTTGTTTTTGCATGAAAATTTAGAGATATGAAGTCTGGAATTGCTGTTTGTATTCGTTGTGCAAGGGGAGCTTTTGAAAATAGTGGGACCTCCCCCTGCAACCAATCATAGTGCCAACAAAATATCAATTGCATATTGCTCTGTTCATATAAATAGAACAAATATAAGTTGTTATTGATTACACTATTTAATTATTGCTTATTACACTCTTCATATGCACTGTTAAATGAAATAAACATGTACAGTTTCTAGCAGTGGATACATATTTGAGGTTATGTATTCAAATGAAATATGACTTTATGCATTTATTTTATTGCTTGTGTACTCGTAATTGCCAGAATTCACTAAGCATCACTTTTGGGCTCTTAGCTGGGATTCCTCCAATTTCTTTGTTCATTCCACTCTCCATTATTTATTTATTTATTAAAATGTATGGAAGTTCCCAAGCATATATTCTGTTATAGGCACTTTAAAATGGGCTTTCCTGAATTGGAATATGTTATATTCAAAGGTTTTCAGAATTAATGTATTTTTTAGAAGCAATCCTAACATTTTCTAATTTCCTTCAAAGTCACATTCAAAACTTTCCTTCAAAGTCACATCCATGGTAATCAGGTAATGTCAGCCAGTCTTGAAGATCACATAGGCACTATATATATATATATATATATATATATATATATATATATATATATATTTATATATATTTATATATATATATATATATATTATTGTTTATTTGTAATGCCCAACATATTCCGTAGCGCTATACATAAGTTAAGTTACAGGCAATGACAAGTTCAAGATTCACACATTGCAAAGAATGGATGGCCCTGTCTTTGAGCTTGGAAACCGGTGTCTATATATATAAATAATTTAGTATATGGTGAGCAAAAGAGCAAGGGAAGCCAGTACAGAAAACAAATAATACATTTGTAAGCCCATCTGCAAGTCTAAAAATAAGTTGAAAAACATATTTGTCACTCAGGTTTCCCAGAAATACAGTAACTATACTGCACTACGAGCCACTGGTTGGGGACATGCAAATGAGAAGACAATGTATCTTGCTCTTAAATCCAAAATTTGCCATTTTATACATATCTCCTTAACTCCCGGGAACCAACCTTGCACTGATGAGAGCCATTAAGCTTGAAACAGTTCTGTATGTGAGTGGGTTCTTGGTTTGTACAAAAATGTGTGGTACAGCGAAAATATGCATTTTAAGGAGCCATGTATAAAATGGCAAAACATTAGCAGCTGTGTAAACTGTGAACATTGAGAGAAATCTAAAATAGTGTATTTTTTATCTGGTGGAGAAGATTTGTTAGATAATTGGATCTGACTAAAACTGACACTTCCCATGTACGTGGGTAGAATCAGGCTGGTATGCAAACTCTCACACACAATCTCACCAAAGTATCATGGACGTCAACATATATTTTTTTCTAAATAAAAAATTGCTTTATGACATTTTCCCTGATTTATTATGCTCTCAATCAGACTCACATTTTTTAAATATATATATATATATATATATATATATATATATATATATATATATATATATATATAGTAGATGGTAATAACAAAATGTATTATTTATCTGACAACTTCTGCTAAGAAACAGATGCCATCTATGCCTCTGGAGGAGACATCAGTGCATCCAGTCACTGCATTCAGACCAAGGGTCTGTAAACTTTTGCAGTTAAAATGAGAATCTATGTGAAAACTTTAGAACAGTCTAAAAATTTGCGAGACAATCTGTATAATTTAAATACTCTTACATGATACATTTGTCTATTTTGTCTTATTACCCAACAAAGCAAACTAAAAGTCATTTGAATTTATAGCTAGTAATAATTTGAAGTCATTCTGATGAATTTGGGCCAGATTTAGTTCTAGAGCCATAAGTTGCTGATCCCCTGAACTAGACTTATCATGTGTCTCTTTTTGTAACATTTATGGAGTAACAGGACTTTATCCAAGAGACATAAAGCGATCTGTCCTTCTCTCTTGACATTGTACCGACTTGGTAATTGTATACAGAGATGGTGACTACATTTATAAAGAGATTAACCAGTAGTGCAAGATTGGGATAGAGTCTGAAAAAAGTATATGAGTATGCCAATCCTAACCAGGTGTGATTTATCCTGTATTAATTACTTGTGGGAGCTCATTGACCAATTAATATTGACATAAAGACTTAATTAGGAAACCACTGTCAGCAAAGAGTGCTGTCCTAATTAATATATATATATATATATATGTATTTGTATTTTTATTTATGTAATTGGAAACATTGTTAAATTTGCATTGGTGTGATGGTCATGCTCTTAGATGAGAGGATCTTATAGAATATTTATAGTTAAATATATCTGCAGTGGCAAAAAAGGTATTTATTTCAAGATCTCTGCATAGTAACCAGAAGGTATGGAAATTAATGCTAGGTATCTAATTATGTGTTAATTGGCATTGATTTTTATCAGGTTGTTAAATAGTATGTATAGCCTGTTACCTTAACATAGTTATCACTTGCTTGATGTCAGGTATCTTCCTCTCTCTTTCTCTGTTGGTCTGTCTCTGTTTGTCCCCTTCTCTCTTCATCTTTCTTTTCCTCTGTTGGTCCATTCCATTCTTTCTCTCTTTGTCATTCTTTTAGCTTGTCTTTTCCTCTTCCTTTTTCTTTTCTCTCTTTCTCTTCTTATTTAGGCTGTAGTCATGGACATTATTTCAGTGTTCTATTTATTGGATGTTCCACTTTTTGTAATTAAACTAGCATAGTTACAATTATAGTATGGTTATAGTTATAGTATAGTTATTCATAGCAATTTCATGCATATGCAATGTAAAATTGCAAGAAACATAAAAAAAAAAACAGTCAGTAATGTAATTTGTGTAAATGGTGGTGCCCTTTAGTAGACCTTAATTTGAGTGTATCTTTGTAGTAGGTTAAAAAAAAGATACAAGTTGATAACGTCATTACTGTTTTAAACCACATTTTGCTTTAGGTAAATACAATTCTTGAACATGGAATGTATTCAGTATTTGTGTGTGTGTGTAAAAATGCGAGACGTTCAGTGTAATTCAAAGTTTCAGGTGATTAATATAGATAATATGGGGCCGAAGCTGGTGATAATTTGAATGTAGTGTTACACAATCAATCAATTACAAAATGAATTTAAGATAAAACAAATTAAAGCAAACATATTGGCTTTTCCTAGTGAGAATATCAGCATAAATTATGAAATACTGACACCTCCTTGCATATGTTGTCGAATAAGAAAAGCTGGATTTCAGCAAAACATACATAAAAAATCTTATTCCACTTTATGCACTATTGCTGTAGATTCTGGGTAGAGAAACATGATTGGTGCTTGCGTTGTGCTACCATTTTGCTTGTACCAGCTTTATATAAGGATCTCTGCCCAAGACAGCTGTTTAAACAAACATCATTTAGATGTGTAGTGCCAAATAACTAACACACTGACAACTATTTCATCCTCTAGGGGCTCATCAGTGCCAAAAATTTTTTAGCCATGACTGTAATGCTGGAAAAGGTCTCCAAACCTAGGGCACTTTTTTGAAAGAATGACATCATGTGTTCAGGATACAAATGTTTTAGGTAGCTGATTTTCTTAGTCTGTAGGGTGCATAAAGGAAGTCATGACTTAGGTGTATGTGTAATTGCCTTGTTTACACACCAAAGGGCCACTGCTGTGCACTGTGCTTAAATAACTGGATAACTGATGAATGCAATTCACTGATATAATGTTGATTCACAACTATCTCACTAATCTTTTCATGTCAGCATGTTTCACACTGTTCAGTACTGTAAGACCTGTGATTGTGAAAGTACTATGGAAAAATATAGGGAAACAAACAATGTAATTTCATTTAAATTCTAGAAAAGGTACAAGATGCTTCATTTTAAATCTAATAACAAATGTATATATATATATATATATATTTTTATATATATATATATATATATATATATATATATATATATATATATATATATATGTCTGGTAATATCCACATACACACTGTTTTTGCATGTTATTTAGCACCAACAAATGTGTGCAGAGCATTTTCGGAGACACAATGCAAGTCATTAAAATACAACAGGTCAAAATTAAACAATAGAACAGGAAGCACCTCCTGTTAAGGAATTATAATCTAGATTATATGTTACTAATAATCCAGTCAACAACAAGAAAAAAAATACAGAATGTAAGTATGTGTGTATAAGATTGGATACTACTATAAACAATAGCAGTAACGTTTTAATAATCTATCTAGGTAATTCTAGGTATTAACCAGCCAATGAGAAAAATGCAGGGGTGATTGTATGCAAAACTATTGAGTGCCTGAGATTTAATCTGAAACTCAGATTCACAGATTAACTCGGAACATTGATCATATTAGTAGCAGTAGACAAGGTTGTGAAATGTATTAATTGATCCAATCACTAATATAGTGTGTAATGCTCGCAAATTGTGAGTTGAGCATGCCCGCCGAAGGGGGAGAGGGAGGGAAGGAGGAGGGAGGGAGAGAGGAGGGAAGGAAAGAGGATAGAAGGAGAGGGATTAAGAGAGAAGGAGAGGGAGGGAGGGAAGGAGAGAGAAAGAAGAAAGGATAGAGAAGGAAGGAGGGGAGGGAGAGTGTGATAATACAAGAGAGAGAGAGAGGAAAGAGAGAGAGAAGGAGAGGGATTGTGTGCAGAGAGGGAGAGAGAGAGAGAAGAAGAGAGAGAGAGAGAGAAGGAGAGGGCAATTGAGAGAGTGAGGAGAGAGAGAGAAGGAGAGGCGATTGAGAGTGAGGAGAGAGAGAGAAGGAGAGGGAGATTGAGAGAGTGAGGAGAGAGAAAGAGAGAGAGAAAGAAGAAGAAGGGAGGGAGAGAGAGTGAGCACAGACAGAGAGAGAGGGTACGCACAGAAAGGGCGCACAAACAGACAGAAGACAAAAAAAAATAGACAATGTTATGCCGTCATTTTTGTCAGGCAAGAAAAGTGTTATTATTGACACATGTACGCAAAATTATCTAAAGGCTACATCATATGATATAAAATCAATGTTTTTTTTCAAAAGAAAACCTATGTAGAATTATAGTTAAATTTTTCTGACACCAAACTAAATAAAGCATGTGTTACTTCAGCAAGCACTTCAAAATCAAACAAGAGGTGGTGCAACTAATTTCCAGTGTAATTATTTGGATATCAAGGAAAGCAAATTGAAATCTGTTTCATTTTTTTTTTATTTCTGCTGGAGGGACTTAAGAAAACAACATATTTAGATTATGAAACACAGATTTACTCTTTCATATGATTTGTGCCCTGCAAGGGCTCCACTCCCTTGGCTAATACAGATGATTTCTAGTTTACGTAGAAGGATATGCAATTTCTCCAGTCTGGTTTGTGTTATGCTCTTACGAAAGAAGGATAGACTTGCAAGTTTATAGTATTGGTAGCATATTATACCTCGGAGACAAATAAAATGACTGCTAAAGGAAAATATTTCTCATGGTGTTGTGTATTTCACTGATAATTTGCAATTGATACTGTGGAAGTATAGGATTTATCTTTCCACCATATGCATAAATAAACTCTGCAGATCAAATAGTGGCAAGGCATTTCAGATGTTTTTAATACTACTCACATTTTTCCATAATCATACAGGTCAAGAGGTAGAATCATTTTCTATATTGTGAAATGTTTCCACTGCAAATAAAATGCATGCCAGAGAGCAGATATCACTTAAATACAGATGTTTAATGGCTGCTTGTAGAGAAAGTAAAATTAGTCAATGGTATTTCATAGCAATTTGTAATGATTAAGCAATTGAATATGCAGATATGTAGTGTGGGGGGAAAGAGGGATGAGTAATGTGTCTAGAAAAAAGGATTATGAAGAGGTCATAAAGAGGAATGATAAGGATAGTAGAAACAGCCAAGATAAGAGGAAACAGCGCTATCGCGAATCAGCACTCAGAGGGGCAGCGCAAAGTGGGGTATTACTGTATATCCCGGCACATTGTCTGACAGGAATAAGCCCCAACAAGCAATCAATTATTATAAGATTATTCTACTTCAGAATCTTCATTAAAAAAGAAACATTGCAAAACATCAACAAAAACAACAAATACAATAAAGCTTTAAATGATTCTTTAAGATAAACAAATCTATATGAAACTTTTTCAACCTTATACAGTCACACAACTAACATTGGCTGGAACCCACAAGTGAAGCAACCAGTATCTTATGTTTTGACTTAGTGTATTGGATTTATGTTCCAAAGGTATCCTCTGCTTGTATATACACTTGTCTACACCTTCCATAGCTGCTCCCCTACCCTTACCTCCTACCTAGTAAAGCTAGTCTGTCTGCAGCATAGCTCCACTTTTCCGCACCTTTGTCTACGGATATATCCCTCTCAGCACCCACCTCACATAGCACGCATCCCTATTTCCTTTCCTCCTCACTCACAGAATCCAATCCCCCAGAACTTTGCTGCCACTTTGCAGCCCTTGCTTTCTTCCCTTCTTCCCTGATACACATCCCCAGCATGTTGGACTGCTCTACACTGCGTGGAGGTTTGGGCCAGAGTTGGGGCAATGGTGGCACCTACATTGCAGAAAAAAATAAATGCAAAAAAAAAAGTATTTAAAAACCTTCCCTTCCCCCCAGAGGAGGGTTCTGGTGCTCTGCACCACCTGCACCATTGGTAGATCCGCCCCTGCTCCCAACAGACTCTCTGCAGTTAATAGTGCTTCTTTTAACAGAAAATTGCTCTGAAGGGACATACATCATAGTTCAGATTCTTCTATTCAGGCCAGATCATGTTCCTCTTGCTTTCTCTGGTTGTTTTTTGTATGTTTTCAGGAGCAGGATTCCAGGAATGTGTATTTTCTAGAGTATATATATATATATATATATATATATATATATATATATATATATATATATATATAAATACCCATTTAGTGTATGGTGGGCAACAAGAGGAAGAGAAGCCCTCCGCCATACAGAGCACAGAGACAAATATTACATTTGTAAGCCCATCTGCAAGTCTAAAAATAAGATTAACAACTTATTATCCGCTCAGGGTACAGTTATTTTATATATAAGTTTAGAACAATGTGTGCAAGTCTTTAGCATTTGGAAAGCTTAGTCATGCTGCTGCTGTAGTTTGTCAGTAACAGTATCACTATTAAATAGTATAACTTTCTTTTGACCCTTAAAATGTTGGGAATTGTACTGGGGTGTTAGTGCCTTTATATGTTAGAGTAGGCACACAGCACCTATCTGTATTGGGGAGAAAGTACCACTGTCATTCATGCCTCCTCTATTCACATGACAACTAGCTCAAGAACAAAGTATTGGAATGGCCACAGTCTGATATGAGTTATAAGTTCCTAGGAATTTCTATATATAACAGTATGTGTATATTATCATTCATACCTCAATTAGTAATGATAAATGTGTATTTGTTTGCTCATATCTGTCTGTTTATAACTTTGCAATCACGCTGAGAGCATCTTGATACCACATGTCTTTTTTTAAAACTTTTAATTTGTTCTGCTACCTGAATTACCTGTGAGTGTATATGAACATCTGCTGGGCTCAGACATTTGGATCCAATTACTTACGAATGCTTGCATCATGCATTTTACTTCAAACTAATCCCTGCAGCTATCTTTGGGGAAATTACATATTTTCATAAAATTACTTTCAGCTTTAGGTCTGTAATGTGTGCATGCTCAATTTTGGGTTTACTCTTTAACCTGTGATTAGGATCCATGAATAAATATTGTGTAGTTTGGTGTGTGAGGACATTGCCTCTTCACAAATGTAGTAACCATACATGTGTGAGCAGCACTTTACAGGTATGATATACAAATCAGAGAATAATAATACCATAGGGAAAGTGTGCAAAATAGATTTGGAAACACAGATGCATAAGAGACATGAAATAGTATGTGATGCTAATTACTGCTAGAGTAAGTTCGCAGAACGTCTTGCAGAAATGTTTAGTTGTGAATTGTCCCATAGTGCTTGAAGATAATAAATGAGACAATGATGGGAACGTCTCAAGAGCCGTACAATAGTATGAAATAAGCATAGCATAGCCTTGAGGAAGTGGGCAGGTAAGAATTTAGTCTGATTAATGTTCTTTGCATCACCAAAAAATAAGTTACATTGCAGTGCCACAAAAACAAAAAAAATCATATTTTCTTGTAATGACAAAGTATTACGCGAGCCTTGGCCTATTCCCCAAGCTACTGTCCTTCCCATTTATACAATATGTAGTAAAAGGACATATAAGGAGGAACAGAGTTAGAGAGAGGAAAGCTTTGTAGATGTATGGAATTGATTTTTAAGTCATAAAGGCGATCTGAGGAAATTTAAAATGACACAGTCACCACTATTTTTTCAATATTTAAATGGAAGACTGTATGAATGAATTAATGGTTACAATTGTTTTTTTTTTTCTGTCAGAAGCTATATTTAATGTTTACAGGTTCAGATCTCATGTAGTGATACATTCATCCAAACTAAAAAATGTAAGTGAGGCAAGGCTTTAGAGTGCCCCCCCCTCCCCCTGTATTGGGCATATTTCAAGGACAGAGAGGGGAGTGTGGATACCTCCTAAAGCAGGGGTGGGCAATTAATTTGCCAAAGGAGCCACGTGGGAAATTGGGACTGTTGTGTAGGGCCACCCTCCAGTGCCATATATGTACACATATGTACATTTTCTTGTCAAACACCCCAGGCCCCCTCAGCAGCACCATTAACCCTTCCTTCCCCCTCAGCAGCAATATTCACCCCCCAGGCCCCCTCAGCAGCACCATTCACCCCAACATCCTCAGCAGCACCATTCACCCCCCCCTCCCAACTCCCTAAGTAGCAATTTTCACTCCCCAGGCCCCCTTAGCAGCATTATTCACTACCCAAGCCCCAGGGCCCCTCAGGAGCACCATTCACCCCCAAAACACCCAAGGCCCCATAGCAGCATCATTCCCCCCCCCCCAAAAAAAAATGGCCCAGTCACCCCCCCCAATCTCCTCGGCAGCCATATTCACCCCCAATACCCCCAGCCCCCCCCCCATCAGCAGCACTATTCACCCCCCAAAAACCCTCAGATGCCATATTCACCCCCCAAACCCCAACAGGACCCCCTTAGCAGCAATATTCACTCCCAACACTCCCAGGCCACTCTCAGGAGCAATTTTCACTCCCCCACCCCTAAGGCCTCCCTTAGGAGCACCATTCACCCCCCAAAAACCCCAGGATCCCATCAGCAGCATCAGTCATTCCCCCCTTCAAAGAACACGGCCCCCTTGTCACACTATTCATCCCCCAAAGCCTCTCAGCAGCCATATTCACCCCCCAGGGGCCCCTAAGCAGCCATATTCACCCCGGGCCCCCTCAGGAGCACCCTCCACCCCCATAACCCCCATTGCCCCATCAGCAGCATCATTTACTCCTGCCCAAACAAACAGGGCCCCTTGTTGCACCATTCACCCCTCCCCAAGCCCCTACAGCCATATTCACCCTCAACACCCACAGCCACCCTCAGCAGCACCAATCAACCCCCTCAAATGCTATATACAAACCCCCCAGGCCCCCTCAGCAGCAACATTCACTCCCCAACCCCACAGCTACCCCTTAGAAGCACCATTCACCCCCCCCCCCAAAAAAAGACCTTGTTGCACCATTTATACCCCCAAGCCCCCTAGCAGTCATATTCACCCCCCTGGCCCCCCTCAGCAGCCATATTCACCCCCAGGGCCCCCTCAGCAGCACCATTCACCCCCCCCCCCCCCCAAAAAAAGGCCCAGTCACCCCCCCAATCTCCTTGGCAGCCATATTCACCCCCAATTCCCCCAGCCCCCCCCCATCAGCAGCACTATTCACCCCCCAAAAAACCCTCAGATGCCTTATTCACCCCCCCAACAGGACCCCCTTAGCAGCAATATTCACTCCCAACACTCCCAGGCCACTCTCAGGAGCAATTTTCACTCCCCCACCCCTAAGGCCTCCCTCAGGCGCACCATTCACCCTCCAAAAACCCCAGGATCCCATCAGCAGCATCAGTCATTCCCCCCTTCAAAGAACACGCCCCCCTTGTCACACTATTCATCCCCCTAAGCCTCTCAGCAGCCATATTCACCCCCCAGGGGCCCCTAAGCAGCCATATTCACCCCGGGCCCCCTCAGGAGCACCCTCCACCCCCATAACCCCCATTGCCCCATCAGCAGCATCATTTACTCCTGCCCAAACAAACAGGGCCCCTTGTTGCACCATTTACCCCTCCCCAAGCCCCTACAGCCATATTCACCCTCAACACCCACAGCCACCCTCAGCAGCACCAATCAACCCCCTCAAATGCCATATACAAACCCCCCAGGTCCCCTCAGCAGCAACATTCACTCCCCAACCCCACAGCTCCCCCTTAGAAGCACCATTCACCCCCACCAAAAAAAGACCTTGTTGTACCATTTATACCCCCAAGCCCCCTATCAGTCATATTCACCCCCCTGGCCCCCCTCAGCAGCCATATTCACCCCCAGTGCCCCCTCAGCAGCACCATTCCCCCCCCCCCCCCCCCCCAAAAAAAAAAAAAACAACAGGCCCCATTAGGAGCATTATTCAACACCTTAAAACAGACCTGGGCATTTTATGGCCCAAACAGTGGTACTAACCACTGCAACGGTGTTGCAACTAACAAATGGGATAGGTTTGGCTAGATGTACTCAAAATGGTACCAACCCATCCTCAGAATGTCTAAAGCCACATATTATCTTATTGCCTAAACTAGGTAAATATGCATCCCATACAGAGAACTGATATCCCTCATAAATTATAGGTATCAGAATTAATAAAATAATACAAAGAATTATACATGCAGATCAAGTAGGTTTCATAAAGGGAAGGCAATCCCCAAACAATGTATGCATGATTATTACTTTAAAACAATCAAAGTGTCCAATCCATCCTGTTATCATTAGATGCCAAGAAATCATTGGACAGTGTAAACTGATCTCTTTTACCTGCACAATGTGTTTCCTTTCTACTCCAATCAAATTACAAGGAGGCACAAGACAAAGATGTCCCCTATCCCTACTTATAAATGCCTTATATATTGACAGCCTTATTAAATTGCAATTCAGCCAAATGAAAAGGGCTCTATATAAGCACAGAGCATATTTTTTTACAGAAGTTTTTAGTTAGTGAACTTCTATCCAAAAGCAAGGTCTTCACTAACTAAAAACTTCTGTAAAAAAATATGCTGTGTGCTTATATAGAGCCCTATTCAATTGCCAAATTGCAATTTAATAAGGCTGTGAATCCTTAGCTATAGCAATTAGAAGACAAAATGATATAACTGGCATTATGTTTTTGACAAGCAATATAAATTAGTACTTTATGTATATTACATTATTCTTAGACTTTCAAATCCATACATATCGATCCCTAATCTATTTAAATTATTAAACCAAATAAGCTCTTTGTCAGGTTTAAAAATTAACATAAAAAATCACACACAATGCCAAATAAACTCAATAATATAATACTAAACTCATATTACATAAACAAATACTTTTGAATGATCTAATAAAAAATGTCTTGCCTACACTGCCTTTATGAGGTTAATTTTCCTCTTTTAAAACCAAAAATTACTGATTCATTAAAAGAATGGACTAAATTCTCTATGTCCCTACTAGGGAGAATAGTGGTCCTCCAAAAACACCAAAGCATTTATCAACTAGAAAAAAAGTTTGGCAAATATTCTAAATGGAGAAAATGTCTTATGCTGTGTTGGAGCAGGAAGAGCAATTGAACAGTATTTAGAAAACATAGGCAGAAAATAATAATTTAGATGTAACAACAATTTGGTAATAATTCCCGTTTTATATATAGCATGTAGAGATTGAGGCATTACTTTATAAGTTAATAATATTTAATTATTTTGTTCTGTTATCTTTTATGTTTATGCACTATTATTTATTTATATTTATTACCTGTATGTTTAATTTGTTTAAATAAATTATTCCTTTGTCAAAAAAGTTTTATACATTATACTAGCTGTTTTTCTTACAGACCATGAAATATTGGCGATTCAATGTAGTAGCCATTTTATTTTAATGTGAACCATTTCTGAGCTATGCCAGATTTTTTGAGCTGCATTAATGCCCAGATGTGTGGCTCCTGAATGCTAATTAGCCATTTACTGTGCTAATTAGTATTATAGTCTGCTTGCCTATGTCTATGTGGTGGCAAAAATGTTCCTAATGTTATCACAGAGTTAGATACGCTCCCCCTTCCTTATTAAGAACTCTGAGCTGCAAAATACCATTCTGACGCCCACATTTGCATACAGGAGCTTAGTAAATAATTCTGAATATCTTAGGAATGATTTATGGTAAAGAAAATCATCTAATACAATGTACAGACAGATTTCCCAGCTCTTCAAGATGAAAAAAAAAATGTGTTGGGGTGACATTGTTCCTTTAAGCTCTTTACAAGTAAATATATATGTTCTGAGTTTTCTCACTTGTGCAAAACAAACCCTTTTAAATATCTGGTCTTTCAAAAGCTTGGGAGAAAATAATAGAGCTATGTGTCCCTTTAAAGCATTATGTAATAATGTTCAAAGCATTATGGTGTTTATTCTATGAAAGGCCCTTTAATGTATACCTGCATATCTGTTTACTCATAGATTAAGGGGTTAGACTTCTGAGATGGACAATAGAGAATAAAAAATACATTTCTAAGTCAGTACATGAATGTGACATTGATGGTGGTACTTTTGGTTCTTTGCACTAATCAATTATGTATGTGACTAAGCTGTTTCATACCATTTCATCCTAAAACATATTTGAACGTTCTTTGAAAACTGAACTTTCACCTCTCTGCTGTCTAAATCAGCATTGCATCATAGCCTGTCACATCTTGTTTTTAGAAAGGATGAAAATCAAGTAGGGTGAGCACAAAAGGCCAACAAAAAAGGGTAGGAAATTTCACAGGAAACCTATTAGTTTAATTTTATGGCAAAAAAATGTGATTTTGCTGAATTCCACATGTAATGGTAGTAAAATTGAATGAAAGCCTGTTTCTAACTAGAATATTGAACTCATATATACTTGTGTTGAAAGGGACATTGGATTCATCAGTGCTGCTCTACATCATCAATCAGACCACTAAAACATGAAAAAGGATGCCTATTTCACTATTGTATAATAACTATAACCTAGTTATTCCTTCACCTGCACAGTGTGTTCAGGTACTGCAAGCACCAAAAATCTCAAGTACCCTGCAAATGGCAATAAACCTAATTGTGTAATGTAAGCTTATGTCTTTCGGTTTGGTAGCCATTCTAATCTAAGGTCGAAAAACCTTTTATTATTGCAGTAAAATCAAAGCATGTTATTTCTGGTCCATTGATGACCTGAACTAATGTGGCCATAAGATTAATGTGTATTGTGGCGCAACAGCAGGTTGATTCAACACCTGCTATACATGCTCTAAGAGCTTTGAATTTAAAAGTTTTTACTTATTTTATTTGCTCTACACGATGATGCAGAATATTTTTAATGAATTCATTGGCCCGCTGAGGATGTTTTTGTATGAAGAATGAGTGATTTAAATCAGAGGTTTGGCAACTCAAAATTTATGATATATTTGTAAAATGTAATTTGTCTAATATGGGCCATTCTGAAGTGCTCTTTGGCCATGAGTCTTGCTGTTTTTAGACTCTGGTATAATGCAAAGCTCGATTTCAAATATAAGAGGCAGTGATGGCTTCTGGGTAGAAATTTGTGAATGTGATTTATGAAAGAATCCAGGGGGCCACTGGGAATTAAGCAAATGACCACACTCAGTGGTTGGGCTGCATGTTCCCCATCCCAGCTGCAAGTATTGAAAAATGTACTGGTAACCCATTTGCGACTTTAGGCACAAATTGTGGCGTGTCTATAGAAGGACTGAAACTAAACTGATGCAGTTTCCAGACACACCCAAATCTGACTCCTGATGTTTCCAAATCCTGCCTTTTATTATCCTTTATTTGTAACGCTCCAACATATACCGTAGTGCTATACATGGGTTAAGTACAAACCGTTAAGAGGGGTGAAAGTCAAATAGTGGCCCTGTTTTTGAGCTTAGAATCAAGTGTAAAAAGTTCCCAAAGCACCTTGTGTGTTCAGTCCTTCAGTCGTGTCAAGACTCTCAGCGACCATATGGACGCAGCACGCCAGGCACATCTTGTGTCTGGTTGTGCACATCCATACGGTTTTCATGGCAAATATACTGGAGTAGGTTCTCAGTTCCATCTCCAGTGGTACGTTATTTGTCTGACCTCTCTGCTATGACCTGCCCATCTTGGGTGACCCTACATGGTAAAGCCCTGTACAGCGCTACGGAATATGTTGGCGCGATATAAATAAAGATAACAATAATAATAATAATAAGTATACAAGCCCCTTCACCACAACAAGGTAGTGATCCAGAAGGGTAACATTATTATACATCACTACAAATAGACCTAGGTCAGTGGCTTACCAAACCCCTCCCCAAGACCCACCAGTCATGCACCTTACATGATTAAAAACTTGCTAAATTACAATCTAAAGGGTGCGGGTGACAGATATGTTGTACATGCTGACAGATATGTTGTACATGGTATGGCTAGAGGTGATAAGCTTCTTTAAACAGTTGTGTTTTTGGTAAGTTTTTGAAAGTTTTAAGGCAGGAGGATAATCTAGTGAAGCAAGGTAAGGAGCTCCAAAGAATATAGACAGCACAAGAAAAGTCCTGAAGGTGGGAGGGAGAGGAGGTGATAAGAAAGGAGGAAAGAAGCACGTCATTACCAGAACAGAGAGGGAGGGTGGGGAGTATTTTGAGACGAGAGCAGAGATATAAGTGGGTGCACTGTTGTAGAGGGCTTTGCAATTTAGGGTCAAGATTGTAATGTTTATTCTGGAGGCTATGGGAAGCCAGTGGAGTGACTGACAGAGAGGAGCTGCAGACACTGAGCGCTGAGTATGGTAGATGAGTCGAGACTTCATTATGTATTGGAGTGGTGACAAGCAGGTGACGGGGAGGCCAACAAGTTGCAGCAGTCGAGTCGAGATATGTTGAAAGAATGTATTAGAACTTTAGTTTTGTCTTATGTAAGATAATGACATATTTTAGAGATATTTTTAGGTGAAAAAAAAACAAGATTTTGTTAGTGAATTTATATGAGGAATGAAAGAGAGGGCAGGGTCCAGTAGAAACCCTAATTGAAAAGGTATATATGTTTTTCTTAATACTTAATGCAGAGTTATCCATCAATGCTCGTATACATGTTTTACCTTCCCTAGTTTAAAGCATTAAAAGATACATTTGCTTCAGTGTGGTCTCATGAAAGAAAATAGAACTAGTGCTGTAAAAAAAAATCCAAGTGCTTTTTTAAGTTTGTAATCTGCTGTTTTATTTTTCAGCAAAGCCAGTTGAACTCCTTTCTTTGGACTATAAAACGAGACCCTCCCTCATACTTCTTTGGCACTATTCATGTCCCTTATACAAGGGTGTGGGATTTTATCCCAGAGAACTCCAAGAAAGCTTTCCAGCGGAGCAACATTGTATACTTTGAGCTGGACTTGACAGACCCCTACACAATCTCTGCTCTGACTAGTTGCCAGATGCTGCCGCAGGGTGAGAACTTACAAAGTGTACTTCCAAAGGATATTTACCGGAGACTAAAACGCCATTTGGAATATGTTAAACTCATGATGCCCTCTTGGATGACTCCAGATCAAAGGGGGAAAGGCCTTTATGCTGACTACTTATTCAATGCCATTGCGGGAAACTGGGAAAGAAAGAGGCCTGTGTGGGTTATGCTTATGGTCAACTCTTTGACAGAGGTTGATATCAAGTCAAGAGGCGTCCCAGTATTGGACTTATACCTTGCACAGGAAGCTGAGCGTCTGAAGAAGAGGACTGGAGCAGTAGAAATGGTGGAAGAGCAATGTCATCCACTGAATGGCCTGAACTTTTCACAGGTAAGACCAATGGAGCTTGTTTGATTAATTAAAGGGAATATATTTCAGAATGTCATAATATAGATGTACCTAACATTCATATAGATGTATCTAACATAATATACTAATTGTATATCAATCAAAAATAATACAATGATATAACTAGTGGACATGGATTCATTTTGTTCTGTATTTTTAATTTTTATTCATAAATTGTGAGTACATTTGTTATTCATAACTGTTCACATTAAGTATATTTCAAAATAATAATTAGGTCTGCGAAATGTACATATTACATATAAAATGGGTCTGTCATTTCAAATATGGCATTGCTTCATTTTGAAGTCACATGGTTTGAGACATAAACTCTCATGTCTTAACTCCAAAAAAAGGCCCCGTTTGGGGTGAAGAACTGCCAAAAATGTTGAACTCATCTCAATGTTTCACTCTGGTGAGACTGAATAAGTTGAGGGTACATTTAGCCTACACCTATATTCACGTTCAATTCCTGTGGCAGTCCAGTTTCAAAATGCAGTTCTTAAGCATTACATTGTCTTTTAATTATTATTTAAATAGAAATTCATTACCATGTTTAGAAAATGCAACAATCATTTATGAATTAAGATTTTGAATGAGAAACAAGTTGACTTTATTTATGTAATATCAGTTCCTAGACAACTCATTTGTGGTGAATGACACAATTGTACACAATGGGTTGAGGCACCTTATGATAGAACATACATGCACTTTTCCAGAGACAATTCAACAAATTGTTAAACAGTCCTAACATTCTCTCAAGTTAAGTGAATCTGGCTCGTTGTATTGGTGGTAATACTTTCTCTTTGCAGGATTCAGTAATATTTCTTGTTTTTCTGTCTTGAGACATTCACCTCACAAACACCAAGTGCCTACCACCCTTCTGTATACTATCAATCCCTTAGTAGGACATTTATTAGATATATACCAATAGAACTGTACTCTTCAATACAATGTGCTAAATATAAGCAAACATCAACCTAATGTTATACATGCTTCATTATAATGGACCACAACAGTTGTTATGTTAAAATGAATACAACAATATTCACCTCAACAACCTAGAGCTAGCCAGATGATTTGGTTAGAGAATATATTAATGGTCCTCTCCAGAGAACAGCATGTATGTATAATGCTCTCACATCCATATAAAATAAACCTAAAGATGAGGGGAAGTCAAGATGAAAACTGTGAGTCCTTGCCTTTATCTTGCCATTTTAGGCCTCATATTGAATTGTAATAAATCTAGGCCCCAGAATCCAACCGAAAAGGAAACCCAAATAATTAAGATGAACAATTAATCGTTTTTATAGTTAAATAAGTTCAAAGGAGTAATATTTAAATGACTACTACAATGTGATATTTACAGTATACTGTGCTGTTTTGAAGGACTTGATTTTATAATGTGCTAAATGTTTTTACACAGTTTAACATAAATAAATACATCCTTTAATTTTTAACTATTACATTCAGTTTTGTTTAAGCATTGACATTTTGTATTTGTTTGTGAATGGATTAGAAACCAGGGAGGAGTGGGAGGAACAGTGGACACAGATAAGATCTGTATTAACTTCTGTTAACAAAGGTCCTCTTCAAACAGCCCCTTGACAATAGAACTTAATGGGAGAGTATGGCTCAGCCGGATAACCCACCCCCTCAAACTACAGGCTGACCAGCAGTCTAAGATGGAAATATACATAAGTCATCTAAATACAAGATTTCTCTAAAATTATTTAATGTTCCTGCCTTGCTTACCTGCTAATGTTCTTATTTTGGTACAAGCATTATATGGCAAATATTCTTGGCAGAGCTTAATGCAACAATAAAGTCAGAGGAGCTCAATCTGAGAACGGACAACACTTCAGCAGGTTTGTCCTATAGGCCTGGTCATCTACTCTGAGAGCAGCCTCTTTTAGCTCACTTGTGCCCGTCACAGGGAGAAATATCCTGTAGTATATCAGTCTGATCCCACTCAAAAGGGTGATCCAGCCCCGAAATACAAGGGAATTATACCCTGCATAGGAGAAACAGCAAACCCCAGACGTACGTTTCGGCCTCTTTGGGCCTTGTCAGTGAGGTGCAGCTTTACTCCCTAAGGCACAGTGAGCAAGGGGTCCACGTCTGCTCAATATAACTCATATTGCAGAAAAAATCATTCTGTAAATTGTATCACCTCTTAGAACCAATAGACTCATTCTGCATAAATGAAATATATCATATCTTGTACAGATTATTCAGTTAAAAGGTTTGATCAGCAAAAATCTGCGTGTCGGAAAGATGTGATAGATGCAGTGTGCAAATATTTAATTGGTTTTGAATGCCACTTTGATTAAAGTAAACATTTCCCCTATTAGATTTGATTACAATTTGGAAGCAGTTGGTCTCATTTAGCAGAATGTTTGTTTTTTTAATCTCCTGGTATCTGGCATTTCCTTTCAGTACTAGTGTTTCAGCTTCTTCTTGGGATATTATTATTACTGCTATTTAAAACCTAATTTTGATGGGGAAGTTGAACACTGACATGTCATTTGGAGGTCATCTTTGATGATTTAATTACACCTAAAAATATTAATATCTCTCAAACTGGGTGGTCCAGAAATATCAGGATGGTAGAGTTCAGCTCTGAACATCCTCTTAAGTACAGATTAGTTTTATACGAAGTAAAATAATTAAAGATATGTTTTATAAGGGTTGAAATGATTTGACAGGAGGCAAATAATAATTGTATACATTATTTTGTTTTATGAAAATAGGAATCAGAAAAATGGTAAGTGTTGCACATAAATCTCCATATGCAGTTTATAGTACACACAATAATTATACAGATAATAATGGTCAAGCAAAGTATGTAATATTACTTGACTTATAACATGTATAACAACTGTCATATGATATCATTAGCTAGATCCAGATATATTTATTTTAAAGGACCACTGCAGTTCAAGAGAAAAGACAGTTGTTTGTGACGTGTGTACTAAAATAATAATATTAGCAGTTGTGTAAGCCATAAATATAACATTTTTGGGGGTAAATCAGATTTTTTAAATACTGTTTTTGAGTGCAGAAGTATATATTGTGCTTGATACATAACCTTTTGATAGCTGTATGATGATGGAATGTGTTTGGAGTTATCAGTAGAGGAGGGTGGTGAGAGGAAGCAGGCAAAAGGCCAGAGCTTTTGTTTGATAACTGGATTTGATGTTTACACCACACCCCTTCTCTTCAGTGACCCAGAGGCAGACACCTTGTATCATTCAATGCAACCACAGTTCTCCAGAAATGTAAACGCCCCTCTCACAAACACAAATTTCAGCAATGTATAATGGATCCCATCAAGGTCCAGGAGAGAAATACCAAATACTTATTTTATTCTAATTAAATGCTCCTGTATTAGCTTTTGTGAATTAAGCAGTTTTTTTTTAGTGTTATTTTTCTAACAATATATGTATGCATTTCATAACTGGTCTGATCTTTTGATATGATCAATTCTTTTGAAGGAAAATATATACACTAGAGCAACTTTAGGGCTGGAGCTATTCCAGTCTTTTTTCAAACTGTGGTAAAGTGTGCAGTGGTCTTTTCTGTAGCTGCTTCATTAGTGGCAGTGTGCGGGGAAATGTGCTGCACACTGATGGGGATGGAGGAGCTATGTTGATATATATTCAGAGCCACAATGGGATGTGTGGTTATAGTTTGCCAACTACTGAAGTAGAAGGATTATGTGTACACAAACTGAGCTCTTGTTAGGTTTACTCTTTCTTTGTACTTGCTTTTAGTGTCAGAGTGTTTCATTTACATATGAATAATGTCACTTCACATCTACAAAACCATTTTGTTTTAGTCTGGATCAGTCATTGATTGTGTATTAATTTTTAAATTGATGTTAATTTTTGTCTTCGATTAATAATAGTATCTAATGTAAAGAAATGTCTTGGGAATCCCCCATTTTTGCTCTTCATCTTATCTGTGTGGAACAAACAGTAACTGTGAAAAGGTTTCTGCGAAACTTAATTTGATAAGATAAAACTTGACACATCAGGTAAGAAAGACAATGTTTAGTTTAATTGTTTGATTCCTTCAGTGAAATAATCACAAAATGACTGATCAAGTTCAGGGTTTTTAGATTTCACAGGAATAATTAACCAAAATGAAATGACACACTTCAGTCTGGGTCTTCTACTGAAACTTGAATGTTGATTTGATGAGGGCAAATTAGGTTAATGCATCAGATTGATATGGATTTATTTGGTAAGGAGGGAGTACAAATTATAGTAACTACTTAAAACTATTCGCTACTCGCAAATGCCTCAAACTCACAAATTTGGCTGCTGGTGTTTTTTTTTTTTTATAAATGTTTAGCTGTATTCTATTGACTCCAGTGTGCAAGCCCATAATTCACTTCTTAGACACAGTCAATGGTAAATGAGAATGTCATCATCACATCAGTAAACATGGAAGTTACATGTAATCTGCAATCGGAAGCTAAGTATTAATTAGAGCCAGTAAGTAATATTTGCCAATTGGGCTCACAATCAAGCAAACTAGCACTCTATAAAATGCATTAGATCATCTGTTTTAGTCCATGATGGATTAATGTTATGTATTAACCCCTTGTAGTCCGGGATCGATATTACTCAGAAATAACATTTAAAAATAATATTTTTTAATTGCATATTTGTAGGTTTGAGACTGTTGTGCAGTAAATTCTAATGTCTTTCCATGTCTTCTGATGCTTTTAAAGTACGTTTGGTGTGTTTAATTGCTGCTAAAGCAATAATAATTGTTTTAAAAAGCCCTTGCGAGTCTTATTAAGTACTTGTAATACTTTTTGACAGAAACCTGATACTTTTTCCAGTTCCAGGTCAGACTTTATTTGCGATCTAAAGCTAATGGTCTAATAGAATATGGATTTTGTGTAACTTTAATTATTTAGAGCTCGTAATATTTGAGCTGTGCTAAAACCAACAGAGTTCTAAGGCCAGTTTTGCGTATTTGGCCTGTAGTGATTGTGGGCGGGGAACTCATTAATGGATTGCAAGCAGCTAATAGAATATGTGGCAATATTAAGAGTGATTTAAAGGGTTTTTAAACCTACGAATTGGGCAATAGAATAGGGCACACACGTGTTGTCTTTCTAATAGATGTGAGATATATTTGTGATGCAGGCTTATTTAAGCTACACTTGATAAAGTGAGGGGAAAAAAATAAAGGTAGCCTTTAATTTAGTAATTGTTATGTGTAAATATGCTGTAGTGTGGGCTCGTTTAGTTTGGTTATTTTTTCTATATGAACTTTTGAATAATGAAACTTGATAAATGGTAAAATGATTTTAGAAAGTAAAAACAAATAGTCACAGCCATTACATTTTTCACTTTCATATGCAATTATTGCAGGCTTTCATTTTCTTTACTGAGACTGCTTTTTGCAATTTCTGTCTCAACAGGTTGTGTCCTTCTGAATCAATGATCTTTCCATTAGACCTAATGAGAGTCTTGGCAGCTGTATAAGCCACATTCACGTTGTGCAGATAGAAATGTCCTGTTCAAAGCCTCCTCCCACCTCCGGAAGTGGATCACTGGAAACTAAAGTTACACACAGAGCATTGTGATTGTATATAAAAGTAATACATTAGAGGCTGATTATTTTTTGCTTTTATATACTAAAAGCGTGTTACCTATTTTCAAGTATAGTTCTGCAAAATAATACATTTTATAAATATGGTCCTTTATAATGTTTGTTTGAGCTGCCCTCTGAACACTGAAGGACCTTGCAAACTAATGAGATTTAGTACTATTTAAAGCACTTACTCTAAGGATTGGCTGTTTTAATTGAACTTTCTGGGTTATCTCCCATCTGTAGAAGCAGACCAGCAGAAACAAAAATGACAGTTTCCACTGCAGCATAATTGCATATAATAGGTAGTAAATTAGAGACTGTGTTTTTTTTATTTAGTAAAGCAGGGGTGGGCAAGTTTGGTCCGGGAGAGCCCCACACAGGCCTGGATTTGAGGATATCCCTACTGCTCACAGGTGAGTCAATTACTTCTTCAGAGATCCTGATTGACTCACCTGTGCACAGAATGCATATCTTCAAATCCAGGCCTGTGTGGGGCTCTCCAGGACCAAACCTGCCCACCCCTATAGTAAAGCCTTCTGTCCATTATCAAGGTTAGTTCTTCAAAAGACAATGTAACTACAGTCCTTTATAATGTTGGAATACAGTATCTTTACTGTAACACTATCACTATCTTGTTTGAACATAGGTGGGCCAATCAATGGTTTAAACATTTTAATTTACTTACTTATGTTCACATACGGATATTCCATATATCTTATGCTTGAGGAGATTGACAAGATGGATCTAGGGCAGGGGTGAGCAATTAGTTTCCCAAAGGGGCCACGTGAGAAACTCTGAATGTTGTGGAGGGCCGGACCATAGGCTGAACTTAATTCTGCTCAATATTCATTTTATAGCTTTGTGTTATCCTATTTTCTCAGTGCCAGGAGCAGTTTCTACAGAATGCTATCCATCCCAGTTAGTCACAACACTGCTGCTCACAAATTGCCCCCTTTTACAATTGGCAATGTTTTTTTTTGTCCAGGACACAAATATGTATCCCGCTGTAGGCCATTGTAGCGGGCCGGACAGGGACAGTGAAAGGGCCGGATGTGGCCCGCGGGCCGCACCATGCCCAGGTCTCATCTAGAGCACATATAGACAATCAAAGACAAATCAAATTAATATATACATACCCTTGATGTAGTGATTGCCAACTTGCTTTAGTCTATATACATCACCTTGTGCCTTGACATTTGTCTCCTCAATATTTACTACTTAGATAGATATATTTGAAAATACTGCAGTATTGGTTCATAATTAAGCAAATTTGCCTGGTCCCTTATTTTTAAGTATTTTTGTCCACTCTTGTGTTGTCTCTTTGGAAATAAAACACAGTGGAAGCTGCATAAAAGGAGTATTATGTATGTTCAAGCCCTGGTATATCCACATATAAGTTATTTGTTCTGCATCTTTTTATTTATGGGAATTGGTCTTTACCTCTTGGATATCAGAGCAGTTTTAGAAAAGGTACAAAGTCATTATTCATACTCCGTGCTCTTTAGGAATGTAGCTGTGAGCCTGTTAGTGCTTGTTTGCAATGTGTGCCTCTGAGGTTAGGGTGACCCGCTTTCTTGTCTGATAAGAGGAGAAAATGTCCAAGCAATTTCCTGGAGGCATTTGTCATATCTGACTCAAGCTTTCAATTTCCAACACTGCAGCTTGAGAAGATTTGAACCAGAACATCAGTGTCAGGAAAACATAGCCATTATGTCCCATAGCAACCTTCACCTGCTACGAGCGTTCCCGGACAGCGCCTGCACACCAGATAGAGCAAGGAATTCTACTTTCTACGGTTTATTAGACTTAGATTACATTTTATCTGCTCCACCCTTGGTAATATATCATTATTTCTACCTATCTTCACATAGACCAAGTCATATTTATTCAAGGGTAAACCAGACATTTTTCAACCCATATGCAAATCTAATCTGAATGTTCAGCATAGATACAGACTCTATAAAGCTATGTTACGCTTGTTTCAAGCATTTAATTTTATATTTTAAGGGACGGCGATTAAAGACTTTAGAAAGGGCTTTTTGCCTGAAACATTGTGCCAGTGCAGTCATATATTTGCACAATAAATTCTCGCTAATTCTAGAAGCCAGTAGTGCTGTAGACTATTTATTAATAATGTATTCATTCTATATTTCTATATTTATTTTAAATAATGATATCATATGAGATGTTTAAGTATATATATATATATATATATATATATATATATATATATATATATATATATATATATATATATATATATATATAAATTCAGGAACAACATTATCAACAATATCAATATGCACATATGGACATACAATATTTTGCATAAATCCTTATACTGGATTGGCCAACCTAAGATTGCATTTTATTTCAACACCCGTAGTCTTTAAAGTGTATCCAATGTATACCACTTGTTTTTTAGACACTAACGAAAGTCTTCTATAGTTTATACACAGGGGTGCGGCTATCACAGGGCACTAATAAAAATGCACAATTCTCCTAAATTTGAGCATTTTGTTAAAAGAAATATAAGGTAGAGTTAAAGCTAAGGCAATTAAAAGCTACAAGTACTAGTGTGGAAGTAGTTGAGTTCCTTGATAATCTAGAAAATGTTGGGTTTCACTCGGCATGGTTTATGCCCTGTGTGTAATGGCACAAGACCATACCATTTATAAACCAGATGTCTACAAGAGGTCTGGATATTTATCTACTTTACTTGGGATGACCCTTTGCTGACTCACACTTACATACAGAAGGTGTAGCTCCTTGTATTTTCCCCCAAGCTGGTTCCTGTTGCCTTCTCCATTACACTAAGTGGCACAGCTATAAATCACCTATACAAGTCCTCTGGCTTCTTGTCACTCCGACTCCTCCTGCACATTCCCCCTATCATTGTTATGACTAAACTCTGTCAGCTAATTCATTATATTATTCCCTTATTTGCCATACTGCAAAAACTACTCCATGTACCCTCATCTGCCCTCTACTGTGATTACTCCCATCCTCTAATTCTCACTCCTCTTTGGTCTGTAAAACCGTTTAGTTTTTGTCTCCTATCTTTTTTTGTATGTTTTCAAACATTAAATTATATAATTGGATAAAAAAATTAAGATGTACTTAAAATGCATTTTTTTAAACTGAAAAACATTTTTTTGTGGGGTAACAATTTATTTAATTATGTTAAAAAGATTAATAGTCTGAATTCCGGTAAATATGTTTCATAAATGATGGGGCCTTACAGATCATCAACTGACTCCATCAAGTTCAAGGCACAAGGGGGCAGTTACAAAGCATGGCATGTGGAAGATGGCATGGGCTGAGATTGGATCTGTACCCAACAATCATTCAAGAAATCCATTTTAATTCTATTTCCACCCTTGAATAGATAATACAAATAACCAGTATATCACCACTCAGCCTTCAATCTAACAGGAAGTGTAGAACATTGTTCAGGCACAAACAGTATCTTCTAAAATAACGGTTTCATCTAAATAGAGTTTTATGCCCACAGCTACTAATATTGTTAATTTGTTACAAACATTTTCCCAATCTACACTGGTCCTTCAACCACTATAGTTGGACAAAACCGGCAAGATGAGATTCTCACAATGCCTCAAAACAGCCAGGGGTCAAACTTCACATAAATATGTAAACTAAAGGGTTTTTACTTATAATAAATATATTTTTTTTAAGGATTTTGTGTAGTAGTTTTGTACAATGTAATTTCCAATATGGCTATATGTGTTGACTTATATATATATATATATATATATTGATAATCACATATAATAGTTGTCAAACTGAGAGTGAGGTGAGCCGTTGAAGCACGCGCTCTCAGAAAATATGACTTTAACGGTCAAACCACTGAACTGCAAAAGACAGCGAAAACACACAAATATGCCTCAAATTCACTTACACACTCACTCAGCCTGTGAGTTAGTTTGCAAGTTAATTTGAGGCATATTTTTTCTTTTTTAACGATCGAAAATCGAAAATTCTCAAACAAGATGAAAGCGAGGCTCCGCAAGGCCCAGGCAGAACTTAGAAATACACAACGGCAAAGACAGTAAGACTTACACCAACAACGCCAGGCACGTGGGACTTAGAAAATACACAACGGCAAAGACAGTAACACACGTGAACAACGCCAGGCAAAAGGGACTTTGAAAATAAAACCAACGGCAGTCAGCGCGGGCCACGCAAAGGTCCAGCAGAGACACAGAAGAGGAACACACAGGGAAGGGACAGGGGGGAGATGGTGGAAAGAGACACATTCCCAAGCACAAAAGTTGCAAGTTGCCGAGGCCTGTAATGAGCGGTGAAGTAGATGGGAGGAAAGGCTCTTAATGAGCCAAAGGCGCTCATTGCGAGCCACAAGTTGAGCGCCGAAGGTGCTCAGAGGGGACAGAACATTGCATTGTGTGGCAAACAGCATTGCCAGGCTTCAAATTTTATTGCCGTAATTTTTGATGGGCAAGTCACTAGTATATATATATATATATTGTTGACTATATATATATATATATCTTAGTTTTTTTATGCTATCACCAAATTATTTTTTTTGTAATGACTGAAGTACTAATTTGTCTTACTCAATATTGAGTATTATTTGTACAATTATTAAGATGTACCAGGATGGCACTGAAAAACAGTATACTATATGTATATGAATTCAGTGCCTAATTTGAGCAACCCACTATAAACATATATGGTGTATATTGACAATACTATATAAATCCCATATATATATATGTGTGTTGTTATTCTGTCCTTCGGTCGTGTCCGACTCTCTGTGACCATATGGACGCAACACATGATTTCTTAGCAGAGATACTGGATTGGGATGCCAGTTCCTTCAGTGGGCCGGGATGTGTCTTACCTCTCTGCTATGACCTTGGGTGACCCCAAGATGAGTTTTATTGAAGTACACAAGCCCCTTTACCATGACATGGTAGCGATCCAGAACGGTATATATATATATATATATATATATATATATATATATATATATATATATATGTATATAGGATTTATATAGTATTGCTACTTTCAGTATAACATATTCCCATTCCCAGTGTTTTCTAACACCAAGTTGCCAATATACACCATTAACCAATATACAATTAACTCTTGAATGATAAAAGGCTGTAAAGTAAGGTTGTTTAGTTAATTACCACACTACAAACAAATTAATGGACAATAAATAAGTCATTAGTTCACAACTGCTCTCAAATGGCGAGCTCATTTTCATGTACAATACCTCAAAATTGTTAGATTTTCACCATTTGTAACTTTGCCATAATTGTATATGTAATTTACGTTATTTTCTGCATTATAATAAAAAAGTATTTTTTTTATCACACAAAACAAACAGTGGCCTCCCTATAAATAAAGAGAAATAATAACTATAACTTGTAAAATTTTGTTTTACAATAATACGAAACAAATGCTTCTCTTGCTAAAGAAAATAGCATGCCATAAAAACTGAAAATAGATTGAGCCTAGTAATCTTTGTTTATTCATTGCTTTTACTGGAAATATTTTTTATTAAATATGTTTTCCCTTCCATTTCTTTTTGTAATGTTATGTTTGCAGCTGAAGAAATGTAGTTAGACCTTTCATGTTTTGGAGATTGAAAACCACAGGGGCACCACAGCCATGCCTTGCTATCTTATCCAAGCTTTTCTAACTTTAGACTCTAATATTGTGCCTGAGTATAGGTAAATGGTCAGTGTACAAGAAGTATCATGGTAGTCGTGTATCTAACATATCGTATTTTGAAGAACTACACTTGAGAATGATTTTTGATTGTAACAAAATGATAGAGCCATCAATTTATTACGTCTTCCTGCAATAATTATGTTGCCATGGAAGCTTCTGTTCTGGGGCTTGACGTAGGAAATCTTGTAAGGGAACTTTCCACACATAGGGCCTCATTCAATTGTGATTTAGCCAATTAAATAGGGCTCTAAATAAGCACATAGCATATTTTTTTTTTAAGAAGTTTTTAGTTTGTGAAAACCTTGCTTTTGGATAGATGTTTACTAAAGTGCGATTACATGGCTCCCGTAAGAGTTTCTGAACATCCTACATATCCTGGTAAGGCTCTGCAAGTGCTCACAGTGAGAAATATCCTTATGTGTTAACACCACCTCCCGCAAGAGCAGATAAACCACTTATGAGAATACTTACAAGACACTTAAGGAGAAAAGTAATAGTCTGAAAAAATGATTTTTCAGGACAGTTATGAAATAAAACTGAAAGCTGGACATCCTAAATCACAAAATAAGTATTTCTAATGGTTAACCCTGCAATATACAACAACAATGAAGAGCAATCAAGTAAATCACAGTGTTAATTACAAATACCTGCTCACACCATGATACACTTAGCTAAGTCATACCTCACAAATACAGAACCCCAGGGGTTAACACCCACTCACCTGCTTTACAAATACATGAATCACATCTAAGCATGCAATATGTATGCCTTGACATTTAATACCATGTAATAAGTGTGCAACTAATATAATTAATGTTATGTATGCAAACTGCCCCTTCTCGATTGCTACCTAGTTGTTTTGAAGGGGCTTGTGTACCTCAATGAATCTGTGAGCTATACCACTTATGGGCACCCAAGTTGGGCAGGTCATAGCAGAGACGTCAAACAAATCATGGTCCACTAGAGAAGGAACTGGCAACCCACCCCAGTCTCTTTGCATGAAAACCTTTTGGGTGAGTAAGATTTGTCCGGCATGCTGTTGTCCATAGGGTCACAGAGAATAGAACATGACTGAACGACTGAACAACAACAATGCAAACTGCAGTGTTCATGTGATATAATAGGAAACCTCAGTGTGTTGTGAATGTTTGAGTGGGAAACAGTAATGTTGCAGTCTTTACTGATGTTTTTTACTTTACTCACGTTGCTATGTGGGTTGCTTGCCCTTCACTCACAGCTACTTCCTGAACACGTAAAGAGCCTTGCGAGTCTTGTAAGCTCTTTCCCTTATGTGACAAATCCTCTGGCTATGTATCAGTAAGTTCTTCTGTAAATATCCTGCAGGAACCATGTAATAGCTACTTAAAGTTACGTAGATGCTTCATTTTTCTCATTTCTCATACCTTTCCTTTCTCTCATTCTCACTGTTGATTGATAATGAGGATGAGAGAGACGAGGAGGAGTGAAGAACAAATAGATATATTATTGGGAGTAAGAATGAAAGTTTGTATACGTGGCATATGTAATTGTTAGTGTATGTCCTATCCTATACGAAAATAAGAAGAATGATAGAGGAAGATAAGGAGAGAAGGGAGAGAACTCTTATTACTAATATAAAACTATACTACTTAAAAAAAGAAGGTAAAAACTTTCAGTTTGGTACGGTACTATTACTATGTTTCCTCTATCTCCTATCTTAGTGATATTGAATATGAATCGATTTTGTATGTATTTTGTAATGTCTAATATTTATGTTTTTTTTTAAAACAATAAAAAATAAAAAATAAAGTTACGTAGATGCTACAGGAGCCATATAATCAAACTCTTACATTTTGCTGATCTGCTTCTTGTAGTGGGAGGAGACTTTGAATGTCCACAAACCTTCTATTAGGATATGCATTAATCAAAACAAATCCTTCTAAGACAAAACCTGCAAGAGTCAACCAAACAAAGAAAATGGAAGACTGTAGTAAAGAATACGTCCATGTAAAACTAAAAAAAATACTATGTTTATTTTATGCTAATTTAATTAGAAATAGTGGAAAATGAGAACATTTGTTTGCAAGTAGATATAAATATTTTCACTTAAATATATATGTATATTTTTGACAAAACAGAACTTTTATTTTGTTTCTTAGAAATGTCACCAGTTTAATTAGCTGTTTAAATTATATAAACAGGGTTTGTATTTACTTAAAAAAAAACATGTTGCCCATTATCATGTTTAGTTATTCAAAGAACCATATAGAAAACAAATGCACACACAATGGTTCTTTAAAATTTGATAACCTTATAAGTTCCAAAAAGAAAAAGTTAGTTATTTACTATAAAACTATCTGAACAGCAAAAATGGCGTGAAGGAACCAAAATGAAAACATTCAATTTTAATTTGCATCATTTTAGTGATATCATTAAATAAAAAAAAGCATAATGGTAAAATTTCAATGACAAAAGTTTGTTTTTTTCTCATTTTAGAAAATGATCTAATTTTCCTTTTCATTTCCACCATGAAATTATATTATACAAAGACATTCCTTAACCGTGACATGGTTTCATAACCGCTGGCATTGAAGCAGACGAAATAAGGAATATTTTAGGTGCCCTGGGCTCTTGCAGGGCATTCCCAGCTGTCAGCTTCAATAGTATCAAGGGACCTAAATCAAGGGAAGTACGTTGTCTGTTAGCAAGAAGTCTTGCCACTCGGTCGGGTGTATTAGCATGACAAAGTCAGATTATTGACTTTCATAGCAATTGTGCCTTTGATTTGAGTTCAGCTTTGCTTTTGAACATTAAAGAAAAGTGCTATGTTCAGGTGCCCTGATTAACATCTAAGGACACGGTAGGGCATGGTGCGGATATCAAAATATCAATTAAAAATCCCAGTGTGTCTTAAAATTGTGTTTTATGCTGTAGCCATATTGTAGATGTTTCCCCTGCTATAATTAAAGAAGTTAAATGGCTTTCAACCCTGTGCTAAGAGAGAAAAAGAAGAGAATATGGGGCAAACGATTGAGCAGATGTGAGAGTTTAGTTGTGAAGACTTGAATGCTGGCGGGGTGGCGATTGGCTAATTTGAGTTGCATAATACCATAACCCTTTCATATGCAAAGTTGTGCTTTGATCCAAGTTGGATGAAAGTTCTGAAGAGTGGAGATGGTGGCAGTGGGTCTTTTGTCTTTGACAAAAAAGGCATCTGCTGTACTCTAACTCTGTCTCCCAACCCCCTTCGGTCTAAGCACCCTGCTCCGACAAAGATTGCAAGGAAAAGGGACCAGGGTTTCTGACAGCTGAAGAAATTTCCGATATTTGAAGGGGGATGGCAGGAGCACGTACATCAGGAAGCCTCTTAATATCCACAGACAAAAATAAAGTTATGGGAATTACATATTTTTATTAAAAACAAGACTCAAATAAAAAATAAGTAATCTTGGAAATCGAGAATAATACTTTGAAATCAAGTATTAGAAATATATATTTTTTCATAATTATATATGTGTTTTTTAATGGAACACATTGCTATTATTTTAGGCTTTGGATTTTTTATTTAGTTTTTTAGGAATATCACCAGTTTCATTAGCTGGGTTTGGATTTAATATGTACTTGCTTTAAATTGTTTTAGGTTAGTGGCCATCTGTCTGCTCAGTGCAGTTTTGCCATAATGCTTTGTTATTTTTTATATGCACCTAATTCACGGAAAAAAACAAAACAATTACAATATAATTTATACAGAAGAAATTCTGCAACCTCACAAATGTATCAAGAAAGATATATGCTTGGGTGGAGGGTAGTAAGAAAGTAGTAGTAGTAGTAGGTAGTAGCATGCAACATTGCTGGTAGTATAGAGTGTGCAAACTGGGGGAGCAAGCCATTGTGGTGGGCTCAAAAGCTTCAACTGGGATTTTGAAAGGAAGAGCTTGGGCTGTCCATATACATTGCTAATGCAATAAGTTGAAAAGGAGGATAGGGATGTAGGAGAAAAACAAAATATGTTTGCGTGACCGAGGATACAGGAATGGTGCTGCAGGGCCAAACTACTTTCTTGGATGGACAGGGGAGGTTTCTCAGCTCTGACTTAAGATATCTATGTTCTAGTTTCTCTAGCAGCATCCAAATTAGTACACTCCCTATCCCCTGTGGACATGACTGTGTAAGATAATGTCACCCAAATGGTAAATCATGTCAAAATGGTAACACATCCTGTTCAGCCTGTATGAATATGTGATTGTGCTAGGGGATTGGTATGCCCAATGGCTGTGGAGATCGTAGTGCAGGTGTGGAAAGAAGAAGATATTCATGTTGCACAACGGGTCTGAGTGTGAATGTTAGGAACAGTTGACAATCTACTGGAAGAGTGTTATATATTGTTAGCATGACTACCAAAAAATAGACTCTAGTCTGGGCAACAAGTGTTAGCTCATTTATCTCTTCCTCGCTCAGTAGGGAATACTTTTGATTGCAGATAAGAATATGTTGTCTTATCTACACTGGCTCATGTTATATACTTTAAAGCATAAAACCCATACCAGTTGGTGCAATATAATCATTTTTACATTTCCTCCACTACACCAGCCAAGAGACTTTTGTAGGAATCTGTGTACTTTTCTGTAAATCTGCCCTTCCTCACATCTTGCCTTAGGCTACAATCCTTCAGTCTCCATGTGTAAACTTGTATTGTAACACACATTCTTTGTTATTTTATTTTTTTCATATATTTGAAAGAATCTGTCATATCTCTTTTCTTCTCCAGAAATTATGTTTTAATACTTTCATAGCACTAAAATATAGAGATGTATGTGCTGAAGTGTTGGAGAACTGTTAGAGATATCAAATCTTATTATACATTAGTATATATGCCTGGTAGCATAGCACACCTGGCTCAATATCTCCAAAGTGACTCAAGCAAAAATGAGGTCAACATCCTTTTTTCCTTATATAATGCTATATTTATATATATATATATATATATATATATATATATATATATATATATATATATATATATATATATATAAAATGCTATATATATATATATATATATATATATATATATATATGATAACTTCCAGGACAATAACTTGGTCTATATACAGTGCCTTGCAAAAGTATTCACCCCCTTGCCTTTTTACCTATTTTGTTACATTACAACCCGTAAGTTTGATGTTTTGTTAATCTGAATTTTATGTGATGGATCAGAACACAGTAGTCTAAGTTGGTAAAGTGAAATGAGAACAAATATACATAAAACTTTTTTAGAAATAGAAAACAGAAAATTGGCATGTGCGTATGTATTCACCCCCTTTGTTATGAAGCCCATAAAAAGCTCTGGTGCAACCAATTACCTTTAGAAGTCACATAATTAGTGAAATGATGTCCCCCTGTGTGCAATCTAAGTGTCACATGATCTGTCATTACGAATACACATCTTTTTTGAAAGGCCCCAGAGGCTGCAACACCTAAGCAAGAGGCACCACTAACCAAACACTGCCATGAAGACCAAGGAACTCTCCAAACAAGTAAGGGACAATGTGGTTGAGAAGTACAAATCAGTGTTAGGTTATAAAAAAATATCCAAATCTTTGATGATCCCCAGGAGCACAATCAAATCTATCATAACCAAATGGAAAGAACATGGCACAACAGCAGACCTGCAAAGAGACGGCCGCCCACCAAAACTCACGGACCGGGCAAGGAGGGCATTAATCAGAGAGGCAGCACAGAGACCTAAGGTAACCCTGGAGGAGCTGCAGAGTTCCACATCAGAGACTGGAGAATCTGTACATAGGACGACAATAAGCCGTACGCTCCATAGAGTTGGGCTTTATGGCAGAGTGGCCAGACAAAAGCCATTACTTTCAGCAAAAAATAAAATGGCTTGTTTTGAGTTTGTGAAAAGGCATGTGGGAGACTCACAAAATGTATGGAGGAAGGTGCTCTGGTCTGATGAGACTAAAATTGAACTTTTCGGCCATCAAAGAAAACGCTATGTCTGGTGCAAACCCAACACATCACATCACCCAAAGAACACCATCCCTTTTTCAGCAGCCGGGACTGGGAAACTGGTCAGAGTTGAGGGAAAGATGGATGGTGCTAAACACAGGGACATTCTTGAGCAAAACCTGTACCACTCTGTGAGTGATTTGAGGCTAGGATGGAGGGTCACCTTACAGCAGGACAATGACCCCAAACACACTGCTAAAGCAACACTTGAGTGTTTTATGGGGAAACATGTAAATGTGTTGGAATGGCCTAGACAAAGCCCAGACCTCAATCCAATAGAAAATCTGTGGTCAGACTTAAGCTGGAGCAGTTTTGCAAGGAGGAATGGGCAAAAATCCCAGTGGTAAGATGTGGCAAGCTCATAGAGACTTATCCAAAGCAACTTGGAGCTGTGATTGTCGCAAAAGGTGGCTCCACAAAGTATTGACTTTAAGGGGTGAATAGTTATGCACATTGACTTTTTTTTGTTGTCCTATTTGTTGTTTGCGTCACAATAAAAAAAAAAAAAAACATCTTCAAAGTTGTGGGCATGTTCTGAAAATTAAATGATGTAAATCCTCAAACAATCCATGTTAATTCAAGGTTTTGAGGCAATAAAACAAGAAAAACGCCAAGGCACTGTATGTAGCTTGCTGATTTTAATTATTAAATCCAGGGAGTTTAAGAATATATTTTACAGCTGACTTGTCTGACTGTAGGAAGCAAACATGCATATGGTGCCTTGTATTGGTTTATAGCTTGGTTAGCCATTCATTGTATTGGGGTTGTATCCTTTTATACCCTACAATGTGTGTCCTTGCCCTTATTTGCTGCATTCTACCAGTCTTGGAAGGTTCTGGAATGCATTATGGAGGGGTGTATGTTGATATATTGATGCACAAATTCTACCAAGCCCAGAATGTTGATTTGGAGAACAAACCAAAGGAGGATTGTTTATTTAGTTGATGTGTGTATCTTAATACTTAACCTCTCTTTACCTCTTCAAGTGTTTGATGACTTCTTGATTATTTGTTATAATGAAATGGAAATTATTGTAATGATTAGGTTTAATAGCTGAACACCTAGGGGTATCTTCCAAGAATGATTGTTTGTTTTTTCATTTAACAGTGCAATTAGTATTGTTTACTGGTGTCATATGGTTACATGACTATGCAAACTATGCATAGCCAACAACTTAAATATAAAAACTTAGACTTGTCCCAGCTGTGTAAGTTCTTCATTGTCAGGTCATACAGATGTGTCCAAACCTATAAATAATCAGTGTGCAAGGAAAGGTGAGAGTGGCTGCTCACAGCAGGGTGCTAGTTCCATCTCACCACCTGCTCCAGCAATTCCTAGTGCTGTAGGTAGCTGTTGGATCTCACAATTTGCTCCACACTAAGAGCCACAAATCTTGACACGTTGGTAGTAGTACCATTTATTATATTTGCACTTTACAATGATGTTAATATCATTGTGTTTCCATCTTATGAACATTTGCATTCTATATTTAGAGATACATGCAGCTTAGAGCCAATAACAGTATAATCACATATATAATTGTGAGCATGAGGGTTGTTGCTAACGCTGCAGGCTCGCAACTGCAGTTGACAAACGCGGGACTTCGAAAAAAAAAAAAATATGAGACGCAGGACTTAGAATAAAAAAAATTACGAGATTAACGGCAAAAACGAAAAAACTACAAAAACACACTAAATACACTCCAAAAAATTACAGAAACATCACAGACAGCATGGGGCAACTGCCAGGACGTCTGGGAGTGAGGTGGAACGCAAATTTAACCCGATTTAGACCATTTTCGCCACACGAATATCGCCTAAGCGAGGAAAAAAAATGGCCACCGAAAAAAATGAAAACGAGGCTACACGACCACGGACCGTGCAAAACACTGCCAAAAGCGTAGCACTTTACACATCAAACTACGAACTACAAGATACACTATTACAAAAGCCGGAAAATGCTCACGAGCCGCGTACCACATTAATAACATTACGACTATATAATGCTACTTTACACAATAAACCAACGGCTTTACCTCGCGCACGCAGCCTATTTATAATGCACAGTGGGAACATTCATTACACTTTATAAGCAGGGCACCAACACTCACAATGTATATTGTATGCAGACGCAAAATACAAACAGATTGTTAGCTCTTCAGCCTTTTGCTAGCTGCATATATTAATTATAAATACTTAAAGTAAATTAATTTATTCAATAAATAATTCATTATTACTTAACTACATATACATAAAAAAATATATCTCTCTTTATCATGACTGATGAAGGTGCTCAGAGGACCAGAAGTACACGATAGGAGAGGCTTGCAATGAGCGCTGAAGGTCCTCACAGTACAAAATGGTTTACATTGTGTGTCAAACAGCATTCCCATGGCTTCAAATGTTATTGCCCCGTCATTTTTGACAGGCAAGTTGCTAGTCATACATAATGCAGATTTTGTACAATTTACCTATTTTATCATATCTTTGCTTTGTGGTTCCAAATATGTTAATTGGTATCCATATTAACAACTGTACTTTAGTTGGATAATACATAATAGGAAGACTGGCAGCAGGAGAGTTGTTGATGCACTAATATATACAGTATATAGCTAGGTTGCTCAACTTGGTGGTGGAGCTAGAAATTGGAAGGCCCCAGTGTAGAATTATTTGGGGGCCCCTATCTACAAGGTAGGTGCCCCTGAGGACCAATAAAAACTTATGAATGGGGTATAGCAAGAGGAAAGGAGGAGTACTAACTGGTTCATGGGGTGGGGATTCACAAATTTGAATGGGTCAAGGGCAATCTAAAAGCTAAATATACCCCTGCTAACATCTATCCTCTAATGCATACATGAACACAATAAAAACACTCACCGGTCTCTTAGTTAGCACGTTTCTCTCTCTCTATCTCTCTCTATATATATATAATATATGTGTGTGTTTGCCCATAAATATTTCTCTATAAAGGCTTTCTTTCAGATATCTAGAAAACAGGCTGTCTGGCTCTAAGTTTTAGATATATTTGTATACATATACAGAGATACAGAGTTGGGTAATATATCTAAAGCTATTTATAACTATATAAATAGCTTTATATATATATATATATATATATATATATATATATATATATATATATATATAATCCAAGTAATGTTCTAATCTTTCATTTATGTATCTGGTGCATGGCCTGAAGCGCGGTGTTCCCAAAGTTCAGTCTTAAGTTTTATATAGTAACTGCTTATTGCTGAATCCCTTGAAGATGCTTCTCATTTGCCTATCTAAATATATTCAGAGATGTGATTAAGACATAGTCAGTGAGAGCTGAGTGAACTGGCCTGACATCATATCTCCACCTAATTCCAAATTGTCAGAGATCATTAACATTGATGAGTATACAATTAATCAAGCAGGAAAAGTACTAAACTGCTATAATTCATCATTTTACACATTCCCAGTTTAGCTCCTGAAGACACAGAAATGATGCCAGAGATCCACAGATAAACACTACAGAACAAATTATTTTTGGCAGAAACTTTAGCACAGCCTCCTGGCAAGAACTTGAAAAGCCAACAGATGCAAAGAAAGATGTATTTTATTTTTAGTGTATATCTGTATATATATCGATACAATTTAATAAAACCTTTCATTATAAGGGATTTTTTTATTTACATTATTTCTAACCAAAATTCACACCCACTAACATTTCTTGCTTCTTGTTTCTTAGTGCAGTATGTATTTCTTATGTGCTACATGTCCAACATCAGTATGGTAATTAAATGCACACCCACATGAAAAGAATGTCCAGTAATCTTGTAATGTAGTAATTATTAATCTATATATATAGAATAATAATGAGTATTGCAATATTTACAAAAGGTATAATATGCTGCAATGCTCATTATTATTCTATATATATATATATATATATATATATATATATATATATATATGGTAAATAAATAGTACATCTGTGTTCACATTTGAATGTCTAAAACAAGTTAAAAAAAATGGCTTCCTGCTCAGAATTGCGAGAAAAACAGTTATTACACTGCATTCTGGGAAGCTGAGCTGGGACATGCAAATGTGCCCACAAATGCCTTGCTCTTCAATCCATAGCCATTTTAAACATGGCTTCCTTTAAGCTTATGCCCACTGCATTACACAGCTTTTATGCAAAGCCAAGGTTGGATTATACACAAGCTGAGAATCCTTTCCATGTACAGCTGTTTCAAGCTTACTGGCTATCATCAGCATGGAGTGGGATCTCAGCCTGTTTTGTGGACCTTATGAGTAGGTAGTTCACCACAACAATCATTTAATATATGGTGAGCAAAAGAGCGATAGAAGCCCTCCACCGTACAGTAGTACAGTAAATAAATTGTACATCAGTGTTCACATCTGAATGTCTAAAGCAAGCACAGAGAAATACAGTTATTACACTGCATTACTGAATTACTTTATATATATATATATATATATATATATATATATAATTTTTTTTTTTTTTTATAACATTTCAGACTTTATTAGATCATAATTAGCATTTTTTTTCTGCACTGCATTGAAAGGGAGCTACATTTCCCACAATGCTGTTTGTGAATTACCCCCCACCCCCTTCCCAAAAAAACCTGAAGCTAAATAACATTTTAAGTGTAAACACAATCACATTATGATGAATTCATTTAATTACAGGGTTAAAGTTTCACCAGGGTGGAGCATTATTTTAACTGATACATTCCTGACTTATTCCCATTAGCAGATGGGCTTAACTAAACATGTCCTTAAATGTTATAGCTATATTAATAACTAGAATTATATTCATAAACAATGGTGGATAATGAATCTGTACGATTGAAAATCTCTACCTAATATTGTGTTCAATATCTAAAAGACTTGGGGCCATATTCAATTGAGAAATTGTAGCATACGGGAGCCCGTAATGTTGCCCGTAAATTTATATGCCATTCAATTGGCATCGTTTTGCGATCCGCAAACGATCTAAAGGTTACAGGCTGAATATCCCTGTGGTTGTTACAACTATAACTTACGATCCATCGAAGCCTTTGATCTTTCAAGACTCCAAGAGTTACAATCACAAATCGCACAATATTCAATTGCTACAATTCCTCAAGCCTCAGGCAAATGTAGAAGAAAATCCTACCTGTACCAGATAGGACTCACAAGGATGTTAAACCCCTGTTCGTGGCACTGTAAATGCAATTAAAAAAACATTACTGCACTGTAAATAACGGGGAAAGCGATGATAGACATTAGCATGAATTGCACAACAGTCTCAAGCTCGTAAATCTGCAATCAAAAAATATTTTTTGTTATGTGTTATTTCTGTGTCTTATCAATATCGGGAATCAATGAGTTAATACATATCAGGCCACCCACATGGACTAGAACATTCCCTTAATTAATTTTTATTATTTTGTACATTGCCTGATTGCATATCGCACCCCTAAACGCCATGTTTTACTGACTTAACGATGACATTCTCATTTTCTATTGGCTGTTTCTAAATTGGTAGTTACGGCCTTGCTTAATTCATCATGTTCACGCTCTGAAATGCTACATACGATTGCATGGTTTACGCTTTCAGCCCGTAACTTCTTCAATTGAATCGCTCTGTAATTGTAGCAAATTTGAAACCCACAGACATACAGCCTGTGCAACGCAATCTGCGGGCTTGCAGTTGAATGAGGCCCTTGTTTTGTAAGTCTCTCTGATTAAGTGTAATTAGAAATCAGTTTGAAAGGACTAGGATTATTACCATCCACCTATTCAAGTGGTTTTCTTGTCTCCGAGATTCACCTGGCAAGTAGTTCTAGGATTCTTTTGCCAAGGTATCAATGGGTGATAAGTGGCTAATGGGCTATCATGCTGGGCTTGTTGGAGGTAAAATAAGACTCAACAAATTAAAGAAAAACAATACTTAACAGTTTGATAGATTGGAAAGAAATTATAAATATATCAAATAAGAGAAGGTTTTAGACCTGCTTTTTATTACCATTTTAAACAAAGTGAATCTAATACTGTAGTAATACATGTTTACTACATACAAAGCTTGTACTGTATGTGATTTTTGGCACCGCATATGGAGCATTATTCTGTATTTTTCTCCAGAATTTCTTTGGACAGCTGACAATTTTGGGGCTCTTAATTATTTGGCAAACTAGCGCTGTTAAATGTAAATGTCAGCCAAATAAACAGAGAATTTTGGCAGTGTTTGTATTTCTAAAAACTAATTAAAACAATGAAAGCATGCAAAAATAACACATTAAATTAGAAGTACCTGAAAATTGCCATACACAAGCTTTTGTGGAAAAAGGGTGCCCCCAGACCTTATTTAAGATAATATTAGGACCCCGTATACCAAATAGAGTTTGCTTGCCAAAATAAACGCAATGATTTTTTTTTAAAATTAAAGTAATGAGTGGTAAAAAGTGAGTGGTAAGTAAAAAAAAACAAAAAAAATGAAAAATGTCCCCTTCTGGATCGCTACCTTGTCGTGGCGACGGCGCTTGTGTACCTCAATGAGGCTGTCAGCTATACCATGTAGGGTCACCCAAGATAGGCAGGTCATCGCAAAGAGGTCAGACAAATCACGGTCCAGGAACTGGCAACCCACTCATATATGCCAAGAAAACCTTATGGATAAGCACTGCCAGAGACATAACTATTGTGCCTGGGATGCTTAGGTCCATAGGGTCACAGACAGTCTGACACAACTGAATCACTAAACAACAACAAAGTAACAGTGTGGCAATATTTTCAAATTCTGTCCCAAAACAGGTAATTTTTAGCAAACATATATAATAAAGCATGCTTATGAAATCAGAATACTTGGCTTTGTATCAGTTTAACTGTAATATACTATTTTTATTTTCACCACACCCCAAATGTACTTACCAATATACACAATGATTCATTAGTGGGGGAGTTTCAGAAGGCGAATGGGATGGGGCACTTTTTTAAAGACACTGAGGATACTGAATAGAAACCTAAATTGCTTCACAAAACATCATAAAAGCTCTGTAGGCTTTCTGTATATCTAGACCTTGTCTGAACTATAGATAAATATATTAGATATACATTGAAAGAGTGATTCATTCTGTCTGCTGTTTCACATAAGAAGAAATGCAATGGTGTAGATTGCATTATATGCCATTATGTGGGAAGACAGAATTGTCTTGGTGAAAAAGTAAATATATTTAATTTTACGGGTGATTATATGGTGACAAGAACATACTGACAGTTTTCAAACTCACTTAAAGGACCATGTAATACACAGTTTGTATCTTTTTTTGTGTCTAAATTAGGTCATTTAAAAACCAGTTCACAATGTGTTTTCTTTTTAAAAGCAGAAGTTCCATGCTGAATAAACTGCTATGAATGTATTATTGTGTGTTTGTTATTGTGGTGGTGGGGGGTAATCACTATAATAGTTGTCAGTTTCCGGAATGCTTACGATGTTGGTCACATTTTGCAAGCCTCGCAAAGCGAGGTGAGCCGCCGACCATGCAGGACTTAGGCTGCAATGAGCGGCAAAGGCACTCATTGCAAAGCGAGGCGAGCAGTTGAGGCTCGCGGGACTTAGGCTGCAATGAGGCGAGCAGTTGAGGCATGCGACTGCGAGGGTCGCAACTGCGAGCCAAGCGTGTAACTCTAAAAACCTGAAAAACAAACAAAATAATTTAACAAAAATAATAACACTCTCACACACAGCACAGGGGGAAGCCAGGGAGTGAGGTTACAAGCAAATTTGAGCCATATTCTGAAACTGGATGAAAACAAGGCTGAGTAAAAATACACAACGGCAAAGACAGTAACACTTACACCAAAAACGCCAGGCACGCAGGAATTTGAAAATAAAACCAACGGCAGTCAGCGCCTAACATGCAAACATTCAGCTCACACACAGAGGAGAAACACACAGGGAAGGGAGAGGGGGGAGATAGTGGAAAGAGACACATGGCATTGCAGTACAGTAAGCGGGAGGAAAGGGTCAATCGCACTCATCGCCGGGCTCACGATGAGCACCGCAAGCGGGAGAGGCTAACAATAAGGGCCAAAGGCGCTCATTGAGAGCCCCGCGATGAGTGCCGAAGGCACTCAGTGTGGGGCTCGCAATGAGTGCCGAAGGTGATTAGTGCAAAGCAGGAAAGTTGAAGTACATGGGGGGAAAGGCTTGCAATGAGCGCCAAAGGTGCTTAGAGGAGCAAAAGCCTCACATTGTGTGGCAAACAGCATTGCTAGCCTTACAATTTTAAGTTTTGACGGGCAATTTCCTAGTTGATATATAGTGAGCTGTAACTGAATGAGCCAAAAGTTTCAACAAAAATGGTGGTTATGGAAACAATCAGGCACTTTGTGCAACTTCTAATGATGTGTGCACAGGTAGGCATTTCTTCCAGGTTTTATGGCCCTTAGGACAGCCAGGCATGTCTTTGCAATGCAATAGTGAAAGAACATGATACTATGTGCAAATGATTGTGCTGGAATAAATAATCTTTTAAAGTGCAGAAAGAAATATATGCTATGTAGATTGTTGTTTTGTCGTTCAGTCGTTTTCAACTCTCTGTGATCTCATGGAACGTAACACACCAGGCACATATTTATGTCCATGGTCATGCTGATCCACTTGGTTTTCATGGTAGAGATACTGGAGTGGGATGCCAGTTCCTTTTCCAGTGGGCCACAGCAAACAGCTCCTGGTATTCCTAGATGGTCTTCCATCCAAGTACTGACCAGGCCCAACCTGGCATGGCTTCAGGGCTTCCTAGTGGTGTGACCTCTTGGATCCCTGACTGGAATCAAATCAAAGTTTCACCAGACACTCTGCAGCACAAGGAAGTTGCCTCCCTTTTAACTGATGGACCTTTGTTTTAGCAGATGGACCATGTTAAACATATCCTGAAATGTTATAAATTAATTAATAACTATAATGTTTATATATAATGAGAAGCACATAAATGCTGCAGGTCAAGGTAAGGGATTTTTCAATATAAAATCAATTTTATATACAGTGCCTTGCAAAAGTATTCACTCCCTTGACTTTTTACCTATTTTGTTACATTACAGCCTTAAGTTAAATGCTTTGTTAATCTGAATTTTATGTGATGGATCAGAACACAATAGTCTAAATGAGAATAATATATACATAAAACTATTTTTTAGAAATAGAAAACAGAAAATTGGCATGTGCGTATGTATTCACCCCCTTTGTTATGAAGCCCATAAAAAGCTCTGGTGCAACCAATTACTTTCAGAAGTCACATAATTAGTGAAATTATGTCCACATTTGTGCACTCTAAGTGTCACATGATCTGCCATAACATATACCCACCTTTTTTTTAAATGCAAGAGGCTGCAACACCTAAGCAAGAGGCACCACTAACCAAACACTGCCATGAAGACCAAGGAACTCTGCAAACAAATAAGGGACAATTTGTTGAGAAGTAGTCAGGGTTAGGTTATAAAAAAATATCAAAATATTTGATGATCCCCAGGAGCAACATCAAATCTATTATAACCAAATGGAAAGAACATGGCACAACAGCAAACCTGCCAAGAGACGGCCACCCACAGCAGAGACTGGAGTATCTGTACATAGGACGACAATAAGCTGTACGCTCCATAGAATTGCGCTTTATGGCAGAGTGGCCAGAAGAAAGACATTACTTTAAGCAAAATGGCATGTTTTGAGTTTGTGAAAAGACATGTGGGAGACTCCCAAAATGTATGGAGGAAGGTGCTCTGGTCCAATGAAACTAAAATTGAACTTTTCGGCCATCAAAGAAAACGCTATGTCTGGCGCAAACCCAACACATCACATCACCCAAAGAACACCATCCTCAAACATGTAAATGTGTTGGAATGGCCTAGTCAAAGCCCAGACCTCAATCCAATAGAAAATCTGTGGTCAGACTTAAAGATTGCTGTTCATAAGTGCAAACAATCCAACTTGAAGGAGCTGGAGCAGTTTTGCAAGGAGGAATTGGCAAAAATCCCAGTGGTAAGATGTGGCAAGCTCATAGAGACTTATCCAAAGCAACTTGGGGCTGTGATTGCCGCAAAAGGTGGCTCTACAAAGTATTGACTGGGGGAGGGGGGGGGGGAATATTTATGCACATTGACTTCTTTTGTTATTTTGTCCTATTTGTTGTTTGCTTCACAATAAAAAGAAAGAAAAAAACATCTTCAAAGTTGTGGGCATGTTCTGTAAATTAAATTATGCAAATCCTCATACAATCCATGTTAATTCCAGGTTGTGAGGCAACAAAACGCGAAAAATGCCGGGGGGGGGTGGGGGGGGGGGGGGGGGGGGATAGGTAAATACTTTTGCAAGGCACTGTATGTAGCTTGCTGATTTTAATTATTATATCCAGGGAGTTTAAGAATATATTTTACAGCTGACTTGTCTGACTGTAGCAAGCAAACATGCATATGGTGCCTTTTATTGGTTTATAGCTTGGTTAGCCATTCATTGTATTGGGATTGTGTTCTTTTATACCCTACAATGTGTGTCCTTGCCCTTATTTGCTGCATTCAACCAGTATTGGAAGGTTCTGGAATGCATTATGGAGGGGTGTATGTTGATATATTGATGCACAAATTTCTACCAAGTCCAGAATGTCGATTTGGAGAACAAACCAAAGGGGGATTGCCAAGGGGGGGTGAATACTTCTGCAAAACATATTATACACTTTATAAGCCTGCTAAAGAAATGATTCAATCTTTAAATGAAAAAGAACAGCTAAAGTATTTGTTATAGCAGCTCTTATAGTTCAAATCATTGACCAAAGAAGCCAATAGTGGACTTAAACTGTTTACAAGTGTTTCCTGTGTGCTTAGTGTTAATGTCATGCTAATCCTGACACATCATTTGTATTCCCAATCTCCATGGCACACGCTGAAGTAATTCTAAATTTGTCGTTTAATACTTCAATATAATAAATTACACATGTTTAATTAGGTGCTAGCAGGGACTATGTTATAAAGTGTCCATGGAATAACAGTGATATTGAGATGAGAAAATTACAAGAGGCACTTGAAAGAATACATATTCATATGTATAATATAATAGAGTGAGGTAGCCATGAGTGTGCAGTAATCTACTGGGATAATATTGCTGTATATAGTGATACCTTTTTTATTGGGCAAGCATATTAAATTATATATATATATATATATATATATATATATATATATATATATATATATATATATATAGATATATATATATATATATTCTTGCTTGCGTATGTATGGAAGTAAAAAAAACAACCAGCTGCCATGTAATACAATCTACAATCTAAAAAATATATTAAAACATTATGATTTAGATGATTATATATGATATTTATATAATTTAAGATGTTTGTGCAATATATATATATATTCTTGCTTGTATGGAAGTAAACAAATAAAAAACATCCAGCTGCCATGTAATACAATATTAAAAATGTATTATAATATTATTTTTAGTGATTAATTTTATTGGCAATTAAACATTTCAGTATATAAAGTCTTTTGTTGACCCCCCAACCATCAAAAAAACAAAAAAACTCTTGAACTATAAATAACCTGTTTCTTTGAAATAGTATTTCATAATGTGGTTTCTGATATATTAATAAAGGAAGCATTAAAACAGTATGTAAAGGAGTGAGTGTGAAACAGTTCTGCACTTCAGTGCACACAATATTAGATACCACCCCCTTATATTTCTACAGCTGTCATATATGTTTGTTCTGCTGGGATGGGTAGTGAAGCTTGTATAAGCTAAAGGGGGTGGTAGAAGAGCCACAGTCCATCAGACATCAGATTCTATTTTTTTAAGACAAAATACCCCCTGCCATGTTCTTTTATCCACGTGGGATCAAAGAACCAATCTGCATATGAAAGGGTTATAGTATTATCCAACTTAAATTAGCCAATCGCCACCCCACCAGCCTCTAGACCTTCACAACAAAAACTCTCACATCTGTTCAATCAATTGCCCTATCTCAAGCTATGTTTTCCCATTCTCAAGCCTTTGCTTTTAAAGTCAATCAGTTTATTAGATTATAGTTTAGAAAACACTATCACTCTGGTTTGGAAACCAGCCGAGGAATACGAACACAGGCAGGATTCTTTTATTAAGGGTATTTTATGCTTCATATGTATTTGCTGTTTGTGTTTTCTGGTTCCCACGTCAAAGGACATCTCCCTGGTCAAGTTCATACACTGGTCTTCTCCAAAATGGAGATCAACAAAAAAGTTTTGAAATACTAATTTTATAGTATTTTGTGGATCAAGAGTTTGGAGGGTCCTATTGACTGTAAGCTTTTATAAGCTCTGACTCTGCATTTATATTTACTTTACAGACCTCTTTATTGAAACCATCTAATAATTGTTTTACCTTTTTTTCTGGTTTTACAGTAGTACAACATAATGTTTAAATCATTATCTTAAACAATATTGGCTAGCCATTTTTTTACATGGACAGTAAGCAACATGTGTATTGATATATAAATAACTATTTTTATCCACCTGTTTGTTTTCTTCTATTCACTGTCCTCACCATCTCTACACCAACCAAGCGTTCTCAGTATTATAATACATAAAACTGGATATTACAGATATATTTTATCTAAATATTACATATTAAAATTTTACTAGCGACTTGCCTTTTAAAAATGACGGGCAATAAAATGTGAAGCCATGGCTATGTGATTTTTTTTTGTATATTGATTTAATTTTTTGCGTTTTTTGATTTGCGTGGTTCGGCCATTAACTTAGTATTTGTCTGACCTTGTATTTTTTTTTTCTAAGTCCCGTGTCTCGTCATTTTTTTTTTGTAAGTCCTGCGTTCCTCAACTGCTTGCAGCCTAAGGCGATCCTGTTTTTCCTAAGTGCTTGGAAAGTCCTGCGTTTTTCAATGCCACAATGGCTCGCCTCGCAAGGCTCGCAGGAGCACCTTCGACGCTCATTTAGTCTAAGTCCTGTGTCTTTCAATGCTTCTACTGGACCCTGCCCTGTCTTTCATTCCTCACATACAGTCAGTAACAAAATCTTGCCTTCTTCATCTAAAAATCATCTCCAGAATTCGTCACTATCTTACACAAGACACAACTAAAATCCTTATACACTCTCTAATCATCATTCGACTTGACTACTGTAACTCGCTTCTTGCTGGCCTACCCACCTCCCGACTATCTCCACTTCAATCCCTTATGAATGCCTCTGCCAGACTCATCTTCCGTACACAATGTTCAGTGTCGCCATCATCTCTCTGTCAAACCATGACCCTAACTTACAAAGCCCTCAACAATAACGCTCCCCCTTACATCTCTGCTCTCATCTCTAAATATTCCCCCAACCGCCATCTTTGTTTAGCTAATCACCTTCTTCTTTCTACAACTCTTGTCACCACCTCTCACTCTCACCTTCGGGACTTTTCTCGTGCTGCCCCTATTCTCTGGAACTCCTTGCCTTGCTCCACCAGATTGTCCTCCTGCCTCAAAATATTCAAAACTTCACTAAAAACGCATCTCTTTAAAGAAGCGAATCACCTTCCACCCTAACACACTCTCATCTCTCTCTCCCCCCTTTACCACTTACAATATCTTTAAGTTGTAAGTCTGCGAGTTTCAATCCTGCAGGGTGCTTTGGGGAAAGCACTATGGACACTGGATTCCAGGCTGAAAGATAGGGCCCTCCATGCTTTGCTATGTGTTGATTTGTATTTACCATTGTCTGGAACTTAACTTGTGTATAGTTTTGCTGCAGTCAGTGTTGAACTCGAGATAACATTTACTTCTCCACTACACAAGCATGAATGTATCCACCAGATACAACACAACTTAGAAAAATAGTATGCTTCTGTAGGATCTATGAAAGAAATGTTACCCAAGTCATTTTATTTAATTACATTTACTAAAATAAAAACACAACATCAAAAATATCTAGGTCAAGAATACAGCTTGTGTTGTTGAATCTTTGCTATACACGGCTGCATGTTTGCTTGGCATCTTCTATATAAATACCTTAATTGTACAGTTGAAGAAAAGAAAAAATATAACAAATCAGGAATAATATGCATTATGAGAAAGATGATAAATGGTGTTTTCTGAAGACATAAACAGTTTAAAATGTTTCTTGGCTATTGAATTTGGCAGAGTATCTGTGTACTTAGTCGTGTATTTCCATGTAAGTTTGGACAATATATATGTTTGCAGTTGTACTCTGTACAGATGTGTTAATATGTATATGTGTCTCAGTATGAACGTGGCTAGATATAAATTATGCCATTATGTGACTTTTTGTCATAATATTTTATGTACAATATGTATATAATAATTTAAAGCAACATTGAAATCCCATTTCTTCTAATGTATATAAAACTGCATGTTTTTAAAATATGCTATTGTTTTGCATGAAATACAGGATTTTAAGTCTTTAATTGGCTTATTAAGTTAAATCTGAGAGGAAGAATATGCCAGTGGGTTGTTAGACCTTTTGGTGGGTTTAATAATTCACCTAAGGGTGATAATAGTTCAGCACCACCTGAATTTCCCAGGATTTCTTGCAAATGTGTCACATAACTGATCTAGGAGCTTGTCCCTGTCAACCAATGAGCAGTGATACAGATGTATGTGTCATACATGCCTGCCAATGAGATCTACAGACGTAGCTCTGTGCACTTCCTGTTAGTTTTAATGAAGCTTAAACAAGTTTTACTTAATACTTTTTCATTTAAAACACAACTTTGGTAATGATAAAAGTATGCTCTTTTAAATGCAGGAAAAGAGAAGAATTGTGTTGCATATCACTTTTATTATATAGAGGATTTGTAAAACCATTTTGACCATTATCAACTCAAATTCTGCTACTGTAAGTATGAGATTTCATGGGTTTAAATTCTCTTAACCAGAATTTATTGCTTTGGATGAAATTATTCGTAAAGTTATAAAAAAACAGGAGTTTTCTAAGTAGATGGAAATTCTTTACTTTGGAACAGCAGCTCCTGTGCACATTACAGTGAATGGGACAGATGATATGAATTTTGACATCAGGTAGTCTATGCATATGTGCTTTCCATACCAAGCGCTGGCGTAAATGATGTTCTTGCCCTTCCTAATGATTTGGAGTAAGAGACTCAATGTTGAAATGTTGCTATGCAGATTCTAGATCATCTCATCTGAAACATCACTTTGGCTATATATAGTTACAGAATAAAGCAATCTTGGTTGAGGAATACCATACAATATTCATTTGAATAATGTGTGACTCAGTGAGTGAATATAACAATTTAATTGGTTGCAGGGATCATACTTAGCAATTCAAATGATCTATTTGACTATATTACTTGTGCTCAGTGATTTTGTTTGTATTAGATAGAAAACATGATCATGCAATTAACGTGTAATTAACTGCACAATACAAAGTGTACTATGTATTTCTAACATCAGCCTTTCTTTCTTTTTCCAGGTAATATTTGCCTTAAATCAGACCCTCTTGCAGCAAGAGAGCCTTCGTGCAGGCAGCCTCCAGGTCCCTTATACCACAGAGGATCTTATCAAACATTACAATTGTGGTGACCTCAACTCAATTATATTTAACCACGACTCTTCACAAGTAAGTTATCTTAAAATTCCTCTACCTGTTTTGCTACTCTTTTACCTACAAGTATGAATACAAATGCTAATAATCTACAGCTTAGTGATTCCCAAACCAGATTTCAATGAACAGACAGACCAGAATTTAGGAATAACACAGTTTGACAGTTTTATCAAAAGTGCGATGCCAGGTGTTTTGCACCATCAGCACCTTCTTAAAATCAGCCCAGATGATTAGCATGGCTGTATTTCTAATAATACACCTAATGCATGTCCATATATCACTTTGATACTAGAAAATGCAAGTTAAATTAGATTTTGTATACTAGGCTAATATTAGGTAATTTCGAGAAAAGTAGTCTAAGAGACCTGAAACATCTGTTATAATAGAAATTATAGATTTAAGAGCCATCTTTTATAATACAAACCACAGATTTAAAAGTGTATGAACTCAGGAAATACGTATTACACCTGGGGGTTGTATTATAAGGAAATGTTTATATAAAAGTTTATTGTTTCTTATCAAAACTAGAATATGTACCATTTCCAAGTCTGCTTGGTGAGGGTCACTATACCTTCACTGATAATTTTTACATTCAACCCCTCAAAAGTGTCAAGATGAGAAGGTAGTAATGACTTGAGATTCACATGAGAATATAGCTCAATGAATTTAGGTAGTCAGTAAGCGGACCTGAATCTAAATCAGGACCTCTCGCCCATTTGTTCTGGACCTCCACATCTTTATTACACTTTCTTCTAGAGTTTCCATATCTTCAAAAAAGTTACTAGTCAAATGATATCCTTTCCCATCATTATTTCATGTGCCTTTTTAAGTGATATTATATTCAATTATTTGTATATGTCTATGCAAAAATACCTTATGGTGTCTGGACCTTGAGTTCATTTTCACAAGTATATTTGGACCTTGGTGGAGTTTGTAAGAAATGACTGCCTCTGCAGTAATGGTCATCTCTCCATAGATGTTATGGATCTTGCCTGTTTTTTCTTGTATGTGAAAGTTTATATTCATAAGTACAAAGAAAACAAATTTAAATCTAAATATATATATGCATTTTTTGGCCAGGTACCTAATTTTATTAATTCTACACTGCCACCACAAGAAAGGACAACTGCTCAAGAGATTGATAACTATTTCCGTCAAGAACTGATTTATAAAAGGAATGAACGGATGGGAAAAAGAGTTAAAGACCTACTGGAGGAGTATCCAGAGAAAAGCTTTTTCTTTGCTTTCGGGGCAGGTAAGTGATCACTTCCTAAAATGATCATGAATGTATTTGAGGAGATTAAACTATCTAAAACATTATAGTTTAGATAATCTGTAACTTGAAGTGAAATTGCATTATATTGCTTGTTTATCTGGTACCCAGTAAGAGTAACATTTTGCTGCTGGTGTCTAGGGGCTGAAATGCTTGTTGTACTTCCTGTTCAGTTCATGAGGGGGTGGGTGTAGAGCAGTTTCCTACTTCTGAGCCTGTTTGTGGGCGGAGGGAAATACCAAATTCTGAATCCCTCTAAATCCCTCACCCCTTCCCTCCACAACAGAACAGAAAGGGGCAGAGCAAACCTGTCCAAATTGCTACATTAATGGGATCTTTCCTGTTTTGTCCCAGTAGGTGGTGCGCCGAGACTTTGTTCAGTTTGGTCTTAGAGTAAGGGATAGAGTTAGGGGTTAAGGTTCATGGTTAAGGTAGTGGCAGATCATAAGCTTTACATAGTAAAATAGTGGTGCACACTGCACTCCTCTACTTTACTATGTAAAGCTTATCATCTGCCACTACCTTAACCATGAACCCTAACCCTAAGAACAGTCTTTCATGCTGCCTGTTGTTCACTGCACTGGGGACAAAACAGGAAAGGTCCCATTAATGTGTTGTGTTGTACATGATCATTAATAGCCAGTTGATTACATTTGCCTTAAAAAAAAAACATGAGTACACAGTGGCTCGCTTTATTACCCAGGTTGTAATAAATAGATGAGTAATTGTGGAGTATAAATTACACGACAGACAATCCTGGATCTTTGAACTAGTTAGGATAAGGGCAGACAAGGCAAACCAAGTGGTTTGTATAAAACACTAGATGCAGTCTTGTAATACTATGAGTTTATTCTTGCTTTACACAATTGAAGTGAATGTGACACCTGGCAGGTGTGTGTAGTTTCAGCATCACAGTGCACACTGTGTCTGCTGGGAGGAAAACTGCTTGCAAATATTTCATCTATTGTTTCCAGGATTTTTGTGCTCTTACTGAAAAAGAAAAAACATCACAGAGGTTGACACATTAAATGGCAGTTAGTATAAAAGATCCATGCAGGGAATGTAGCATCAGGTTACACACTATTTCATATCATGTAATCTGCAGTTTATACAATCTACCCACACAGTGCACAGCAGACCAGGAAAGTTTAGTTTCACAATGAAAAAAAGAACTTTACAGTTGGATTCATCCCGATACACTTGAAAATAGACTTGTTTTTCCTTGTGCCAGTAATAAAGGCATGTATTTGTGCCAAGGCCTAAGCCTAGGGCAGCACTTTTTCAGGGGCAGTAGGCTGTCTGAACATGCAGTGCAGTATACTGAGACTCGTTTGTATATGCACAGAAATGTCTACATGTAATGATAGAATATTTGACACAATCTGGCATAATATATATACATATATATATATATATATATATATATATATATATATATATATATACATATATATATATATATATATATATATATATATATATATATATCATAACACATAAAGTTATGATTTGAGATATAGAAAGGTGGAGCTGCAAGTGGGGGCTTAGGGGATGCATACATCTGAATATCCTAGTGCAACATAAAGCATAAATATACCCAAGCCATTCGTATGTAGTGAGATTGAAGTTAGATTGAAAGACACCCCCCCCCCCCCCCCCCCCAAAAAAAAAAAAACTAAATGATTTTCTGGGACACTGAAACATGAGCCAGTAGGGTATTCTTGCCCCTAAACTAAAAGTCACCCTTGAAGTATGGTTGAAATATTTTTTTATTTTGAAGGAGGACTTTTGATCACTGTTTTTGCAACAGTTTAGTAGCAAGGCAACCACTACCTAAATACATTATAATGGTCCACTGTAGGTAGCTAAAATCTTGACATGCTTATAAAGTATGTAACACATTAACAACAGTAGAATGTGTGTAACCCAGGAGCAAAAGATGATTTGTGTATAGAAATTTCCATCTTGCTTGGCTTCAGCACATCCTGCTCGGTATACACCTATCTGTTCATTCAGTGGAGGCAGGGAGATGAGAAGGGATTTGTTATATCATTGGTGTTTTAGTATTTGATGCCTACCCCCGCACATACTTAGAAGCAAGCAATCACCGACTTCAAGCCCTGCTCCTGCAGAATACTTTGCGCTTTCTCACCATACTGCTTGTTACATAGGATATATCTGAAGCTTCAAGTCAAGTGTATTTTCTCCAGGTACACATCATGCAGCAACATCTGCTTCTAGGCAACCTGTTATTATAGATTGCAGGGAAAGGCATGTGTCATATTTATGCCCTTAGCAAAACCACAGATCAGGAATATCTAATGAAAGGAAATTGTACTCACGACTGAAGTCTGTAAGTAATCTTGACTTATTTACTGCTGAGGTTGTAAAAGTACTATAAACTTGCATATGAATACAGCTCTGAAATACACCTTTTATCTAAATACGTTTTTAAGAACAGTCATTCATCTAAGATGAAGATTAAAGGGAATTACCCATAGGAGAAATTACTAATATCCTTTACTTTAACCAGTGAACAAAAAAACTGAAAATGTAAAACCAGCAGCTATTGAGGAAAAGCTTGTGTTCAGTCAGGGGTTGAGAAACACGTTGCTTTATAAAGCATTAATAGGTACACTCAGTATAATTTCCCTTCTGAATCAATACCATGTCGTGGTGAAGGGGCTCGTGAGCCATACCATGTAGGGTCACCCAAGATAGGCAGGTCATAGCAGAGAGGTCAGACAAATTGTGGTCCACTGGAGAAGGGAACGGAAACCCACTCACAACCAGAAACACAAATGTTCAACGACTGAATGATTCGACAACAACAACAGTATTACTTATCCAAGCTAATAAAGCTTTTAATGCACATTTGAGACATCTACCTACAGTAAAACTTCTCCAGTCATGTGTTATCCTATTCACTTTCAACCTTTTTTTTTGTACAAATTGCTGCATTTGCATTGTGGGCATGTATTTTTTTCAGTCATGCATTAACATTTATAGTTTTAATGGACTACTGCACAATGAAAAAAGATATTTCAAGCCTGACCCAGAACATAATTAAGCAGGATAAAGTTATACATCTAGTTTTTATTTTACCTCTGCAGTATAGATCCACGATATGTTGAGGGGAGTCTTCATTTCAGGAGAGCTATTGTTGCAGTGCATGATGCAAGGTGTCTGCTACTGGGCCAGTGAGGAGGAAGGACAGTGTGTCTATTTCAATATCATCTAATTGTCTTTACAATGGCTCTCTGTATTCCCTGCCTCTCTCTTCACATGATTCAGCCTGTAACAAATAAAAAATGGATTCCTGGACTTATTGCGATATACTGAGATGGCAATTTTCCCTGTAGGATATATACTGCAGCCCCTGGAGTGATAAATAAATATCACTGTACTATAAGCTTCCTGCACTACCCCCGTTCTACTCTATGCAATCTTAATTTCTGATGTACATTGAGCAATTTAGCTTATGCTTTGCTATGTATCGAGACGCTTGGCAGTTACTGGATGAACTTTTAGTTATTTTGTTCCCGCATGTTAGTATGTGTGAATTTGATAAACCAATATTCATATTAATACATTGTGTTTGGCTTCCAGGGCACTTCATGGGCAATAACACTGTTCTTGATGTTCTGCAAAGATATGGTTATGATGTGCAACACACCCCTGCTGGACGGTCAGTTATGAGCAAGTAAGTTGTATATTTATGTGTGTGATGGGACATTGACTGTATGAGCCCTTTCAGGCAGCTCTGAGTACAGCGCCGTGACAATTAAATGGATCAGAACTGATGTGTTATTATTGAGTGCATCACTTATTTTAATGGCTGTTTCCGAGTAAGGGAAAAAACAAGGGACTGTCCCTAGTGTATGCATGGTTATCTATTAGGAAACGTTAAGCCTTCTACGTACTGTCATTTGTGTTATTCCAGTCTACTGTAAGTGCTCAGAATAAGAACACAAAAAGAACATGTTAATGTATTTATTGCAAAACAAATATATTCAGATAATTAAATAAAACATATTTGGAAAAAAATGCATTTTTGTGCACTACTTGGGGCTTGTCCCTGCCAGCCAATGAGCACAATTCTGCAACTGTATTTCTTGTTCCTTGACTGAAAGGCACAGCTTATACCGACATTGGCTGACAAGCACAACACCCTGAAATTGATGTGCATTTCGTGCACAGGAGGAGGAAGACTGAAAATAATGTTTATTCAATAATTTGGCATTTTGTACCAAAATACCCCCTTTTAGAGGCAACAAGAAAAAATTGTATTTCTCTATAAAATAAAATTGATGTCTATGGGCTGGTATAATGGCTGCTGTCTTCTATCAACCTGTCCTGTGATTATATCTTGGTAACCTAATTTGTATTCAGTTGATGTGTCTGATGAAGTGAGTCACTCTTTCCAGTGAGACACGAATCTCTATTTCCTGACCTCTGTTGTGTTAGCTAAGAACAGGTACTTGCAGAGAAGAGTGAGTGTTATTATCTAGCTCGCCTCACTTCAGGTGCGCACTGAGGTTAAACACATTAACACGTCTTCCTAGTCTCTCTGGCACCTGAGTTTCATGGTGATAAAATCTGCTAAACTAATTTTATCACCATAGTATTATTTGGATGTTTGCAAGTGCTGCATCTGAGACATTTTGCTTTTACACAATATTATATATATATATATATATATATATATATATATATATATATATATATATATATATATATATATATATATATATATATATATATATATAAAATCGTCTGTATTTTTATTAGGCAGACATCATGCTGCCTCATTACTTTTACAATGTTCTGTACTGAACCTCCATATGTTTAAAAAAACATCCTCCTTTCTCTGGATTACCGGCACTGTGTAAACTTCCTCTGTGTAATAGTTTGAATGACTCTATATTAAAATGTGTATATTTTACTGTAAAAAAAACAAACATGTTTTTTGGACCTTGACTTCATTTTTAAAAGACTTTTGTGTTGCAGTGTGTGAAGTAATATTATTCAAAAGCACGAAATTAGTATAGTATAGATTTAAGCTCAATGTATAAACAATTAAAAAAAAATAACTTTTATTAAGAGGAATATAAAATGTAATAAACATTGGTATTGAAGACCACTCAAACACCAGAACATATACACTTTAAATGCAGTCACAAGTAACAATTAGTATCATTGCTGGTACACAAAGTAAAAAGGAGGAGAAGCCTATGGAAAAAAGGGAATTTCCTATCTGGAAGGCATATATCCCCATAAGCTTACTAAATAGCCCTCACATGTATCAACAAGGACCTATGTGACCACAATGCCTAAGGAACTGGCTGTTCCTCTAAGAAAATCATAAATAAGTAACTACTGTCATAGTGTTCCCTTTGAAGTGATTTATCTCAGAAAGTAAAAACATGTTAAAAATATCCACATTTTTTAAAACAACCTGTAAATGGGCCTTTAGTTCTTCATAAAGAACCCTGAAATGGGTATAGAAACTGTTCGTTAAATTATATCAACATATAGATATTCAATGATCTGTAATTGCTGAGTGAGTAACATACTAGCACAATCAAAGTCGCAGACAAATCTTTAAACCAACAGCAGAGCCTAATAAAGGCATAGAAGTGCTATTAACAAATATGGGAACTGACGACACCGTTTCGCTGCACCAAGCAGCTTTATCAAATGACCCCATGCAAATGAACTTTGAGACGCTTGAAATTCCCTGTGGATGGAAGAAATAGCTTACCCCAGGCACATGTTTCAGTCTGAGTGGACATTGTCAGTAAGAGGGAGCCTATTTACCTTCACGTGTAGACCATGTGACTCTGCTATACAAGACTGGCCTAAATAGACCAACATATACATTTGGGGCTAGCTATCTCTTCCATTTAGATGAGAACTGCCTGGTATTTCTGGACTAGATCATCATTTTGAGCATAGTTATCATACTACACAATACCTAAATGTTTCTGTTCATAAACTGAAAGTATTATCACAATCAAAACAACTTCTGAATGGAATTTTAGAGATATTTGTGCAGATTATGATTGTTAATCATCTTTATAACATATGACACTCAGTATTCATATATTAATGGTTTACATATGTTTTTTTTTCTTCTAACAAGTGGCAAAAATAAAAAGAATTTGCACACATCAAAACTTCCATTGCCTTCGTCTCCTCCGGGATTTTCATATCCCCCATATACAGTTGCTTCAAGAACAAAACAGCTGGTCAACTCTCGTAAAGGACAGGAAATGTTACCCAACATACTGCTCACAGAAAATGTCGATCTTCTAGAAAAAGTCGAAAGAAAGTACAAGAAAAAAAAGCAGAAAAAAGGAAAACATCGCCACTTCAGTGATCTCTGGGTTCGCATTCAGCAGAGGTAACTGTGCATAATAATCAAAGTTCAAGGACGCATGTGATTGGCCTCCCTCCTAGCATCTTTGAGAATATGGCACTATTTCAGGTAGAGTGCAGCCAGCTGTGAATCTCCATATTGCATGATCTAGTGTGCAGCAGCTTCCTGTTGGTTTCAAGCTGTCATGTGGTGCTTGCTCCTGCTCTGTAAGTTGCAATATAAAAATTCACAGCTTGCTGCCCTCCAACCTCACATGGTGAATGCTCTGAGAGATGGGAGGAGGTAGTGAGGACAGCCTCTATAGTATTCCTTTAAATATATACTTTGAAAATATGTAATAGGTAAGGTAGGAAGCCTTCTCGCTCCTCACATTACATCCATCACTCTCAAATGCTGCAAGGCTGCTGATGTCACATTCTGAACAAGGCTCTATGTAATTGTGAGAAACTGCATAAAGTTGATTGGTCACCTACACACATTTTCAAATTAAATGTTCAAAGCATATTAGATGAATAAAAAAAACAATATATATATATAGTACATCTGTGTTCACATTTGTATGTGTAAAACAAGTTAAAAAAACCTGCTTCCAGCTCAGAATTCCGAGAAAAACAGTTATTACACTGCATTCTGGGAAGCTGAGCTGGGACATGCAAATGTGCCCACAAATGCCTCGCTCTTCAATCCATAAACCATTTTAAACATGGCTTCCTTTAAGCTTATGCCCACTGCATTATACAGCTTTTATGCAAAGCTAAGGTTGGATTATACACAAGCTGAGAATCCTATCCATGTACAGCTGCTTCACGCTTACTGGCTATCATCAGCGTGGAGCGGGATCTCAGCCTGTGTTGTGGACCTTATGAGTAGGTAGTTCCCCACAACAATCATTTATAAATTGGTGGGCAAAAGAGTGAAAGAAGCCCTCCACCGTACAGTAAATAAATAGTACATCTGTGAGTTCTGTAGAAATATATAATTTGGCAGCTCCTCATACTCCTTATAAGATTTGGAGACTTGCATGTATTACAATCAAAATATGTATAATATGCAGTGGTGTATTTCGGCGTAGGCCCACAAGGACTAGGGCAGTACTTTTTAGTAGGCATCAGAATACCTCAAGTTGCTGGGGCAGTGCTGCGTATTAGTGTATTCATATGCATAGAAATGCCTACATGCAGACAAATTTCTGTCTGTAATTATATCTGACACTTTCTCACATATAAACACATATACACTTTTTTATATATATATATATATATATATATATATATATATATATAGGCGCATGTTAATCTTGGGACAGACCAAGGGGCAAGGAGAAGTAGTAAGGGATGGGGGAGTAAAAATCTAGATGGGCCCAGGGCAGTATAAAAACCTAATTAAACTCCTGATAATAAGGCTTTGCATTTTCATCTTTTGGTGTATAATTTACATTCATATTAACGCATACTGTTTTTTCTTTTCTTTGTAGCACAACTGAGTCTTCTCCACAAATCCGAATTCTAAATGGATATATTACAGTGGATCCGAAACCCAGAGAACACATACAAGACAAATATATTCAGACAGACAAAAACAATTCATTTACCCTTCTGATGTCCTATCCACTTTTGCTATGGACCTGTATTTTTCAAAACATGCTAACATTTCAATGGTGAATTGCATGACATAAATATACTAAATATAACAAAATAATATAAGTGCATATAGCATTAGACATATTTACTAAGAGCAGTTACTTCATAAATCAACTCTTGGAAAAAAATCAAATACTATCTTTAAGATTTAGCAAGACAACTCGGCTTGATTCTATCCTTTAAGAGCAATGAAATCTATAGACAAACTAGCTTCAGATATTTAGTTTAATTGAACGAACAATAATTTGCCTATTATTTAAAGTAATCTTCAATGTAAACAATACTAGATCTCTGTATGGTCACCATATTCGGCTATTTGCGGTAGTTTGAAAGATTGGTAAAGGTTTTGCCCTGTATAGTGGCATGACCAATTTCACTGCACACATAAGGAATTCTCATGTCTCATGAGATTTAGATTAAGTCGGTGGTAGTAAATATAATTTCAAATTCACCATCTATATTATTGGTATAGTTCCTTGTTCTTAAAGGGCCACTGTCATGCTCCTACACTCTACTGTAGTGCTTGCCAACTCTGGCCCTCAAGGCACGCCAGCAGGTCAGAATTTGACCCACCTGTGCTCAGGTAGTGATATTTTCAGATGCCATGAGTAGCACACATGTACTTAGCAGGGATAGCTTCAAATCATGGTCTGTTGGTGTGCCTTTGAGGACGATGATTGAGACCCATAATGAGGTTTGCTATAATATCTAGTAAAATTAACAAATTTGCAATTGTAGGACAACACTTATGATCAGAAGTCTTTGACCCCACACACACATACATTTTATTTTCTGTGGGCCAAATAGTACTAATCCACAGATCACAAAGCTGTTGAAAACATGTCCGTTCAGCTCTAGACCAGTGTTTTTAATCACACTGTACCAATAATGTTACATGTTAATATACTGATATAAGCTAGCATGCTAAGAAGTGGCGAAGGCTTTCATAAGTAGAGAATTACATTTCAAAGTAAGATTTGACCTACTGTTGGTCTTTATTACTTGCCTTGAAGAGTGTTAAAAAGTCCAGTTTAATATATTACCACCGCTACAAGCTTCTCTTTTCCTACTCATGAGTTTGTCTATTCTAATAAAAGATAAAATATGAAAAAAAAGAACACGGTAAAGGGCCACTGTAGTAGTCATACAACAGGGTTACATTTGTTTATTTATTAATGGAATACAAATAATGAAGAAAATAAATTCAATGTAGCTTTTACAACTTTCTTAAGTATGTTAGCAGAGCTGCTTAATTCCACACCCTTTAGAATAAAAACACTATTATATGAGCACTACAGTGGTCTTTTAAGCTTACCCTAAACTCGTCACACTAGTTAACAAAAATGTATTTTGGCAAACACACCAGTTCACATTGGTGACATTTTGATGGATATAAGTTAGTGGCAAACATTGCATACTTTGGTGCCATATTTGAAGGTTGCCTGTCAATGACTAGGCTTGAATGTGTTTTCCTGCGCTGCTTAGTAAATATAGCCTTTAAAGCTTTACCTGGTATTGGACCACTAATATTATTTACTGGTTGAATATTGAATGGATAATATGTCTTTTGTTTGAAAGTCATTATTTGTTTTCTTCACTTTAAGAAGAATTATTTCATGTTAATCCCATAATGTTCTTGGGAAATGTAAAATGTTGTTGTAACATAGATGTTCTTTAGATTTATAAAGTGTGACTAAAATTACATTTTTCTAAAACCTCTTTGTGTGTATGCCTTTTTTGTAGAAATTAATCATTTGTCAGAAACTCTCAATGATATCATCATTAATCACATGATATATAACATATTTAAAGCACATGTTACCACTCTGTAAATATGTTTTTCCTTGTTAAAAGAGCTTGTACACATGCCCTGCTATTTAAAGAGCAAATAACTACCTCTCTTTTTGCCATCTGGTCCAACTACTTACACAAAAGATATTAAAGAATGAGTCTAAAAACACTTCAATATTCAAAATGTAAAACCACAGAATAACTCAACCATAAACCTATATCTCCTTAAAGAACTACCGTAATACCATTACAAGAGGAGCTTGTTTTATTATGCATTGTGCATGAAATAATTTATAATGTCTATAATGAATATTCAATTTACTTTTAAAGTTTAAGAATCTTAGCTTTCGAGCTCAGCTGTTTTTCTCTATCCTTATGAATCTATCAAGGGGGGTTAAAATAAGACACAAATCTAAAGGGCTTTAAGAACAATGTCATTAGTTATGAGGACAAATGATCTTTTATAGCATGCACTCGCAGCCAAATCTTATTTCCAAGGAAAACTACTTTAACATAGCAAATCTCCAGTCGATGGAGACCACGTTGTTGCCTGCTACACTACGTTTTTGCTAATCTAAAGTTGTCCTCGGAAGGGATATGGAAGTTTTCTAATCTAACACATATTACTAATATCAGAAACACACATTACATGGAGTCATTCTATACACCTACAGCTTTATTTTAATAACAAAAATTGGTTTCCACACCCCCAGAGCTGTCTTCATAGGCACCTGGTAAGAGCCAATAGAAACCCTGCATTCAAGTATGTTTTTTAACTATACTAACCTTCAAGCCAACAGCAGCTCAGTGCAGAGTAGCACTTCCTGAACCTGCTTCCTTGTGGTGGGAACAAAGACTAGACATACCATGATGCTTTGCTGTAGAGTCTAATCCCCAAACATTGTAAAAAAATTATAGCTGCTTCTGATTGGCCAAAACAAATAATGCATTTTATGCTGTTTTAGCTAGGAATTTCTTCTCAACATCAACTGCAAGCAAACTTTAGAGAAAGATCATTGTTTATTTTGGGATTTTTTTTCATGCAAAAAAATGTTTTCATCCACTACTGATTCTACTCTATCAGATGAATTTATAGTCTAAGAAACTATGCCTTCAAACGCATAGAATGTTTCCTGTATTTTTCCACAAGCTGTTCAGTGCAATAGTACCAACACTGACTGCCTGACAATACAGATTTTACACCAGCCACATCTTTAAACAAGGCAGACTTCAGAAACAAGATAAGTTATAAGGAGTACTGAACTGCCAACTAAAATAACTACTGAAACAAATACAAAAAACACTGTAGGTTAGCCAGAGGGCTATATGCAACAGTGGTGGAGATAGTAAACTCACGCATACTCCCACTGAACAAAGCCAGGAGGCACTCTGCCCAGAAATGGCAACACACCATTCACTGCTGCAGCTAGTGAATGGAGGGCCCGGGTGCAAAATAATTTGGGGTCCCTCTGTTACAGCATACAATGTCAATGGATGTATGAGTGAATAAAAAGGCAAAACGTATGTAGTTGATCAGATCACCCCTAGAGGGATCAGATCAACTTTCTAGAAAAATAATTATCTGCCTTTCTCCCCTAATAAATTAAATTCTAGGCCTCTGCCAGTTGTCTATACGGCCATGGGCTCTGGTGCTTTGCCCCTGCTGCACTAGTAGTAGCTCCACCACTGATATACACAAGGGCATGGAGCCTATTCAGTAAGAGTTTTAAGAGATCTGTCAAAGTTAGAAAATAATCCTTATAGCACTCCACAAGAAATGGCGAGGTCTCCTCTCACTGGGTAAAGTCTCACCATAATGAACATACTCCTCAAACTCCAGAAATTATTATATACACAAACTATTTTATATTTATGTTAGGGTTTCAGATGGCTGGGACCAGTTAAAAATGCAGCATAGACTTTGCACTAAAACAATAGGGTTGCTTAGAGACTCATTGTAAATAATTTCCCCTTAGTCTGAAAGCACTGGCAGTTTTACCTGCACAAATTATTTTATGCAGATAGAATCTTCCTCTGCAGAGTCTCACCTCAAAAGTAGTTTAGCATAAACCAAAATGGTAACATGCATATTTGCATATGTAAAGTAAATTTACTGCTGCCCTTTTTAGTCTATTTTTAAATGTAGTTCTTCAAGATAGAATATATTTTAAATATAAAATGACAATACTCCTTTAAAATAGTTAAGAAGAACCTTTAATTTACCACCTATTAAATGCAATTATATACAAGCATGGTCATCAGTATTGTTTTCAATTCTCCATCCGGTCTAGAACTCATTGGCAATCAGTGAAGTACTGGTTATCTCAGCCTTCAATGTTCCCACCTGTTTGTCAAGGAACATATAAAACATTTTTTTTGCCCATTTTCAATTACTGTTCTATAAATTAGCATAGTAAAAATGTCAGACTACAGTGTCCCTTTAACTGGTTTAGAGAGTCTTTGGGTCAGCAGTGTGCTGCAGGTCCATAACATGTTCAATCACTTTGCAGTAATAGACTTTCTTTTTCTGTGCCTTTCATGTTTCCTTCATGGCAATGAGATTCAAACAGTTGAGCAAATCATTATCAGCCCGGAGCAGCAATCCTATCTGGGATATAGGTATAAGAGAGTTCAGGTCTGATTCGTCAGTGTACCATGAAGCACTTGGCAATTCAAGTCTATGGTGGGTCATGGAACCAAAGCAGTAGTTCCCTCCATCTGGGCCTATTGCCCTCATCTGTTTATTTGACAGAATATGATCTAGATTGGCCTTTTTTAAGGGCCCATCTAAAGTTGGTCACATCCCCACCTGGTAGCGGGGAAGAAAATTGTCAATACTTAAAATTGAGGTAAAGTGTAAAATAAATTAAAATTGAATAAGGAGTGTAACATGAAATCAAATCAGATGGGGTGATATTGAGCAGAGCACACCATCTACAGCCCACTGGGAGGTAAACTCATCCATCCTCCCAGTGGACAAAGCCAGGTGATGCTCTACCCGGATACAGTGGAACCTCCTTAGCCAACCACTACTTCCTGGACTTATATATAGCAGGCATGGCTAATGCGAGGAGCAGGTTGACGAGGAGGTCCCTGGCCTGGTGGCCCTGGGTCACTGGGCGTCCAAAAATAAAAAGATGTGGGGAAAAATGCAGCAAGCAGGAGGAGGCCCCTCAAGAGTAATAAGAGAAGCTGCAGTCTGACGCAACTAAAATAAATGTGAAACACAGACTTTCCCTTGCCACAGAATGGACAAGTGGCTGGAGAATCCATGAAATTAGCCAGGTACTTTCTCCTGCACAGTGTACCATGAAACAATTTCCAATTCAAGTCATGAAACCAAAGCGGTAGTTCCCGCCATTAGGGTCTCTTTCCCTCGTAAGTTGGAGCTAGACACAGTAGGTTCTAAGTGAAGTCTATTTAGGAATCTATAAAGTGACATTAGTACTTCTCTTTTTCTGTGCCTTTCATGTTTCCTTCATGGCAATGAGATTCAAACAGTTGGGCAAATCATTATCAGCCCGGAGCAGCAATCCTATCTGGGGTATAGGTATAAGAGAGTTCAGGTCTGATTCGTCAGTGTACCATGAAGCACTTTGCAATTCAAGTCTATGGTGGGTCATGGAACCAAAGCAGTAGTTCCCTCCATCTGGGCCTATTGCCCTCATCTGTTTATTTGACAGAATATGATCTAGATTGGCCTTTTTTAAGGGCCCATCTAAAGTTGGTCACATCCCTACCTGGTAGCGGGGAAGAAAATTGTCAACCCTTAAAATAGAGGTAAAGTGTAAAATAAATCAAAATCAAATAAGGAGTGTAACATGAGATCAAATCAGATGGGGTGATATCGAGCAGAGCACACCATCTACAGCCCACTGGGAGGTAAACTCATCCATCCTCCCAGTGGACAAAGCCAGGTGATGCTCTACCCAGATACAGTGGAACCTCCTTAGCCAGACACTACTTCCTGGACTTATATATTGCAGGCATGGCTAATGCGAGGAGCAGGTTGACGAGGAGGTCCCTGGCCCGGTGGCCCAGGGTCACTGGGCGCCCAAAAATAAAAAGATGTGGGAAAAAATGCAGCCAGAACTGCAGAAGGAGGCCCCTCAAGAGTAATAAGAGAGGCTGCAGTCTGACGCAACTAAAATAAATGTGAAACACAGACTTTCCCTTTGACACAGAATGGACAAGTGGCTGGAGAATCCATGGAATTAGCCAGGTACTTTCTCCTGCACAGTGTACCATGAAACACTCTCCAATTCAAGTCATGGAACCAAAGCGGTAGTTCCCGCCATTAGGGTCTCTTTCCCTCGTAAGTTGGAGCTAGACACAGTAGGTTCTAAGTGAAGTCTATTTAGGAATCTATAAAGTGACATTAGTACTTCTCTTTTTCTGATACTTTACCAATACATTCAAGTATCCTACTTGCTTGCTGGTACCCCCTAGAAGACAACAATTATATTAATCAAGCTTTTCAGGCTCACTCCCTACATCAAACTCAATCACCCAATCCATACAACTAAACTACCATCTCTTTGTCAAGATCCCCACCGAGCTGCTACAGAAGCTATTAATCCAACAATATAAGGGGATCCATTTGTTTGTGAAAGACTTAACCACAGGCAATAAAACAATTATAGTTAAGGACCCTGGGAAAAGGAAGAGCAAACATACTTTAGACCCAACAGTGCCAATCAATGATTGGGGAATCATACAAGAAGAGATATATTGCTCTTGAGCTGCCATTACTAATATCAGGCCCATGAGAAATATTTGTGTAGACACAAAGCATATTGGTCACTTTTACAATTTATTAACTAGCAATTATTGTTGTATTGTAACTGTCTTATGATGCTAACTTCTATCTACATATCCCTGCAGTCTCTACATCCCCTTATCACTCTTTTCAGAGAATATTGTCATATCAGAATAAATATACAGTCTATGATATGATTTGGTTTTGTTCATTATCATAGCCTGGCAAATCATCACTCTTTTATATAGCAAGTTACCACTGTTGTATAAGTCTTACACACCAGGCATTCATTCTTTTTCAATATAATAAACTATAAAAACAAACATACAATTGATGAGGAATTGACAATTATGGGGATTTTTGCAGGTATAGCCACTGAAGCACTCCTACAAGCCTAGATAATGAGAAAAGATGTCTGACAATATGTAAATAGCCAATTTAGTCAAAGGAGCTATGTGAAGTCAACCCCTAAGAAAGATAAGCAGCTGCAGGGTCCAGTTATCAGAGCGGTCTGTGTGTCTCTAATCAACTATAATATAGTGTAATGCAATGGAACTCAACCTTTTTGCCAGGCTACAATATTGTTAAATGTCACGCCAGATATTACATGATCATTTAGTCTGTACTGCCATTGTGACATGTTTTTGAAAAGAATAAGATTATTTGCATATAAAACTTCAAGCCACAGATTAGTAAGCAGAAGCTAATAGGGATAAATTACAGTTATAACCCCATGACAGTTCTGTACTTCCAAATATATTTAAAAGGTCGTTTTCTTGATCCATTTATTATAACATATCAAAACAGAGGAAGATCCAGCACTTTATCTGTAGCAGAGGGAGAGAATTTGGTCAGTATTTACCTGACAAAGCAATTTATTTTTGGTAAAGGGCAACTGTAATACTCCAGCTCACTACAGTATGTTATAGTCTTCTGTAAAATAAACAATATTGCAACAAATGCCATATTCTTAAAGGACTACTGCATCTCAAGAAAGAAAAACATTTTTTTCCAGGTACGTGCAAAACAAACAATATTAGCAGCGGTGTAAGCCTTGAGCATAACACATTTCTTGAGAAAATGTTTGAAGGCACTGTCTGAGTACAGGAATCCATTTTATGCTCGTTACATCACTATGAGCTTGATCTGTGTTTATAGTTATGAGTGGAGGGTAGAGTGGGAAAGGAGAGAACAGATAAGTCCAAAGTCTTTGTTTGAAAACGCAATATCTAGATATCATGGATTTCCACAAAGCCGAGGGCAGAGGAATCAAAACATATTTTTTTTCTAATTAAAAACTAGCTGTGTGCCTTTTTCGTGCTTAATTATGCTTAATCAGAGTTTTCAAACATATTGTTTTCATTGTACAGTAGGCCTTTAATGAAAACAGAATTTGTCCACATATGCACTGTGAGACAAGATTTATATTCTAGATGCAGGTCATATCCTGCATCATAGTGCCAGAATATTTCCTAAAAGATCCCCCCTAATAGCAGATTATTAGAAATACCAAGCTGTTGGCGCCCTCTGCTGACACCATATATACCTCACATCAACTACTTTTCGCATGTTATAAATTTTGGTTGCAGAAGCTCACATACAAACTACCCATTAAATGCTTTTAGGTGTCATTTAGATTTGATTTCAAGAATATTGGTGCATGCTGGTTTAAATCATACTCTTTAAATACGACAGAACATTTGACACTTAATGGCAGCCTCCGGTTGATTTACGTCAATACAATGTATAGCAATAATTCATAGTTAATTAAAGGGTTGTTTGGTTATTTTAATCTTTTAATCATATTTTTAACATTATAACTGACAGTACTTATTTAATTATGGTGTATCAGTGTCCATTATTTTAAACATGGGGTGTCAGTGGCGAAGCGAGAGAATACCCCTGTACAGCGCTACGGAATATGTTGACGCAATATAAATAAAGATAATAATAATAATAATAGTGGGCCCTAGGGGAAAACAAATGTTTTGCCCCCCTTTCGGGGGGATATAACATTTTATTATTAAAATGTTTTTTTGCGCTGGGCCCATTGCCACTTTACCCCAAAGACCGCTTTCCAATATATATATATATATATATATATATATATATATATATATATATATATATATATATATATATAAACATCACCCCTACACAGCACCCACCCCTCTTAGATTCCATCCCCATCCAGTCCTGGTCAGCAGCCATCCCTCTCAGCATCCATCCCTGCACAGCACCCACCTATCACTCATCCCTATCAGCTTTCTTCCTCCCTCACATAACCTATCTCCCCTGTACTTTGTCTCCACTTTGCAGCTCTTGCTCTTTTACTTTCTTCCCTGCTACACATTCCCAGTGTGCTGAACGAAGATGATCCAGGCATAAAAAAAATGTTTGTCATGCAGTGGTCCTTTAAGCTATCCTCTGTTGCATCTGAAGGTAGGGACACATAATAAGTCATTCTTGACTGGGAAGGTAATATACAGAGAATAGTGAGATGCTTCCTCCATGATCTATTTTTTTTAAACATACTTCTCTCTGACCTCACCTATCTACCCTCTTTCTCCTCTACTCATCACAGCTTTTTACTTTTTTGATCCCTTTTCTATTCAATACTACCCAGAAATCTTTGCCTCAGAGTAAAGGTATTTTTCAGCACTCATAACGGAATGTTATTGCTATAAGGGGAGCTAGCTATTGGACGGCTCTGGTGCAAAATAATTTGGGAGCCTCATCTACAAGCCCTGGGGAGATCTATAAAAAGACAAACAAATGTATGTAGGTGGTCTGATTACCCCATAGTGATCAATTCATAAACACAATATTCCCCATTAATGTATTTTGATAAAAGGGAGGGGGGGGGGGGGGGGGGGGTTAGAAGTACTGTTTGACCACAGAAAATCCTAACTTGCAGATCATAGCAGTTGTCACTCATGGGGCATCATGATATTAATGTTGAATATGCATCAGACATTACCTGAGCTATTCCCACCTCCTAAATCAACATTTGATCTGTCCTTCCACCACTACAGCCATGGCCCATTATGGTCCAAAGGAGTTATTTTGTGGTCTCCCACTGAGAAGTTGCAGCCCTGCTCAGCACTAACCTTGGAGAGTCTGCGTTTTCCTGGATCCTAGATGCTAAGCATGTGGCCTCTACTAGGAACACTCAAGGCACATAAATGCAGACCATGACTTCTTCTTGCCACTAGATGAAGCGGACTAGGTTTTTCTGCTACAACACCTGTGCTGGTACCAGTGCTTAGTTTGAAGAGTAAGAAGTATAGGTTGTGTCAGCTGAGCGGACTTCATTTGCCAGCATTCAGACCCAATGGGTGCCGATGGACTACTGATCTAAGACCTGATCATGAACTGGAGAATTTCCCTTGACAGCAGACAGTTGTTATCATTTCTGTTGTACATCTTTCAGACTGACATGACATCTATGGCTATTACACAAGAGTGCTTTGACCTTTAATCGTGTGGCTGTATTATTTCACCTTATCAAATCTATCATATAACAGAATTTACCTAATCAATGCCAGCAACACATACCTATTCCTACCTGTATTGGATATCACTTTATATAAATGTCACACATATCAGCATCATGACATTTGACAAGCTTGTAATTTTACTCTGCAATTTTCCAGTTTGAACACCATCATACATATACCGCAGAATTATAAAAGATTTATTAGAGTTATGAATACATTTTCTAGGAATCTGCCATAATTCTGTGCCGGTCCTGAACAATAATTTTACTGCAGGAATGATTGGATCACACAGCTCTTGGTAACATTAATAGTCATGGGGCCTCATTCAATTGTGATTTGGCCAATTGAATAGGGCTCTATATAAGCACACAGCATATTGTTTACAGAGGTTTTTAGTTAGTGAAGGGCCTCGCTTTTGGATAGAAGTTCACGAACTAAAAACTTCTGTAAAAAAATATGCTATGTGCTTATATAGAGCCCTATTCAATTGGCCAAATAGCAATTGAATGAGGCCCATGCTGTCTAGTTACTTGTATTTATAAATTGAATTTATATTTATAACTAGCGACTTGCCTGTCAAAAAAAATAAAATAATCAGCAATAAAATTGTAAGCCTTGCAATGCAGTTTGCCACACAATCTGAGCACTTTCTGCATTTATTGTGAGCCTTTGGCGCTCATTGCAAGCCCCCCCCCCCCTCCGACTACTTTACGGGCGCCTATGGCGCTCATCTGGAGCCTCTCCCCCCTCTACTTTACTTTTTTCCCTCATCCCCAAGTCCTATACATATAATATTATACCCTCCCCAGTCCCATAAATATATTATACCACCCTCCAGTCCCATACATATATTATACCACCCTCCAGTCCCATACATATAAAATTATACCCTCCGCAGTCCCAGAATGTGTGTGTATAGAACATTGTCTATATATTATTTTTTTGCATCTCTAAACATACCATACAGAAAAGCACAATGCCACATAACCGTGCACGTTTTCAGGTATATAAATGTACGTTTTAAGCCATTTGAAATGTTGGAATATATAATAATTTACACATAGTAGGGAAAAAGTGCATGTATGCTTCATTATAGAGGCAGGGGTGGGGCTTGTTCTGAATGCTAGTGCCTGAGGATACAGGATCTGATAGGATACTGACAGCTTTATTAAATTGCGATTTGGCCAATTGAATAGGGCTCTATATAAGCACAGAGCATATATATATATATATATATATATATATATATATATATATATATATATATATATATATATATATATATATATTTTTTTTTTTTTTTACAGAAGTTTTTCGTTAGTGAAGACCTTGCTTTTGGATGGGTCTTCACTAACTAAAAATTTCTGTAACAAAAATATGCTATGTGCTTATATACAGCCCTAGTCAATTGGCCGAATCACAATTAAATAAGGCTGTGAATCTCTTACTACACCAGCACTGCAGGAGATGATTTAGATATAGCAGGGAAAAAGTGCATGTATGCTTCAATTTATAGTAATCCCCCTTAGATGAATAGAAGAGGAGAGAGGTCCCTGCGTCATGTCATTAGCATATGCCACAGGAAGATGTGCTGCTGAGGAGAGCAGAGCAGCAGTAGGTCCTCGCATCAGAGTAAGGAGAAAGGGGATAGGGGGGTTAGTGGAGGAGCGGGGGGAAGAGAAGGAGGATAAGGGGGAGGGAGGAGGAGGATAAGGGGGAGGAAGGAGGAGGATAAGGGGGAGGAAGGAGGAGGATAAGGGGGAGGGAGGAGGAGGATAAGGGGGAGGGAGGATAAGGGGGAGGGAGGAGGATAAGGGGTGGAGGAGGAGGATGAAGAGGTGAAGGAGGGAGGAAGTTGTCAAACTGCGAGCTGTCGTCCCACAAGTGTGACGACAACTCGCAGTTTGACAATTATGTGATTCCACAAGAAGGAAGTTATGGGCTAGTTCTTAGCTCTGCTGAAACCATTCCTCACCCTATATCATTTCTTTATTCACCCTTTCCATCACTCACCTCATTTCTGATATTTTCACTGATCAACTAATAAATAAGAAGTTTAAATTCTATTGTATGATTACGAAAAGTTTGCCATGAAGAGCAGTCTGTCACTCTGAGATCTATCTATGTCGTCAAGTAGATTAACACTGAGGTAGTGTCTTCTGATGAGGATTTTTATCAACAGACCTTCGTACATCTTGGAAAGTGTATGGCTTTAAAGGGTGTAACATTTTTAATTTGGTAATAAAGTAGACTCTCAGTTATCCAGCAACCATGGGGATTGGTAGATGCCGGATAAATGCTTTAAATCCTTTAGAATGTAAGTTTGCGAGTTTTAATCTTGTGAGGTGCTTTAGGGAAAGCACAGTGTATATCAGATTGAAAGCTCAATAACAGGGTCTTCCATTATTTTCATTGTGGGGTATTGTTTATACTTGTACCTAACCCCTGTATTGCGCTGCGGAATATGTTGGCGGGTTATAAATAAAGGATAATAATAAAAAATAATAATAATAATGTATTTTCTGGTTGCTTGAGAGGTACTATAAAAGAGGCCTAGATTAGCTGAACATAGGAAGCTCTGCTCAGTATATTTGTCAGTGAGGACTGTTCTAGCAGCAGCAGCAGCAGCTTTCACTCCTCACTTACACACAGGTACATTCGGCTGGAGGGTGCGTTGCTGACCCTGGGGAATGTAACGCCAACACTGCCCTTGCTCAGTCCCTCAGGCCGGTCTGCTTCCAGGTAACATTGAATTGCAGAGACATACAGTGGATGACATCTAGGTGCCTGTAAGCATTATGTGGCATGACAACCTGGCATTTGTTAAAGCCTCTAAATTTAATTTTTTATATAAAGTACAGTATTCTTTTTTTTTTTTTGGTTGCTGGATTTCTGTATAACTGAGAGTCTACTGTATATATGTATACAGATACATCCATGCTGCTTTGCATAACCAAAAAGAGACCATACACGCTTTTGTTAAATTTTTTTAAAATATTTTTATTTACAAGTTCCTTGATAAAAGTACACTTCTGGTAGCACTGGAAGCATCAATGTCTGAATGGTAAAGTACAGTCCAAAATGATAACCTTTTTGACCTATATACATGTGTGCGTCATTGTAACACCACTGCTTCTAGAGTGGCCGCCAATACGTTGACGAAAACCATGGCAGTGACATGGTTATTATATTGCAGGTTTGCATTTATGTTTTTTTTAAATGCAAAAATGCATTTGGTTTCTTTGTTTGTAAGAACAAAACATGTAAAAATGGAACCATTCTGGCAGCACTATACAGAAATACAACTCATCAATAATAGATGGGTACATTTTAATTAATAAAAAGAAAAGATGAAGTCTGCTTTCTCCGAAGTGAAGTAGTAAGGAGCTTGTGCATCCTTGGTAAGCATTTTACATGTGCTTGAGGAGTATGACTGCAACACATTTTCTTGGCATCTCAAAGTGGACGGTAGATGCAGTTATATTGTACAGTATGAGTCGAAATTATTATACAAAGGTTTGTAAGTATAGGCTTATTAGTACAAGCCTTTACAATGATATCTGACTGTGCATACGTGTGTACAGTAAAATACACCTTCACTTTTTACTTTATCTCTGAGCTTTATTAGTCGACATGACTGGCAAACTCCTGGCTGTGGCTTGTTCGCCAGTATATTGCAGGTGGCAGATAGTCCTAAAGAAAGTGCTGGCAAAAGCTGCTAGGGATGCCTAGCTGGCTGATAACCACAGGCCAGGCATGTTGTGGTAAAACCATAACAGATCATAGCCACGGTCTAATATTTGTCAGACATGTAAGATTATTTATAAAGCACAGACATATATTTCTGGAGAATAAAAACAAATTAATTGTGTCTATATGTTGTGTTACAATGTTGTCTGTGTTCTTCTATTACATGCCTGTCCAACTCAAGTCCCCAAGGATTGAAGACAGGCCCGGTTTTAAGGATATTCAAATGTGAGACCTGAAAATGAAGTCAATAATTACTGGTTGGCGCTCGTCTTCTCAAACACCTTATCCTGAAAACCTGGTGTGATTCCTACCCCTGAAGACTGGAGCTGGATAATCCTGTTCTATAACACCATTAAAATGGACCAGCGGCAACAAGCAAAACAATATTATACATTTTTTGCAGACTAAAATTTTGAAATAAAGTCAAATTAAAGCTTGCACCAATATCAATATTTGTAAACTAAACTGAAAAAAAGTATGATGTTTGTGTATTGTGGCTATCTATATAATACTGGATACTTTTCATCAAACTATACAATAAAGCAGGCAACGTTCGAGCTGGTCGGCTCTATACGTCTAAATACATATACATATATATAATATAAATACAAGTTGTGTAAGTAGAAATACATTAATGTATGAGCACAATCATTTTAAATAAAAGCTAAGGCAGTCCGTAAATACAAAGGAGTTATTACATAGAAATTGGCATGTATTAAAAGTATGGGCATACAATAGGCAGCATGATATTATTTAGAGTACAAACTTTATACGGATAGTAAAGCATGAATATGTAAACAATACTCTAGATCTTTCTTAATATCATTTACACAAAATGTGTGACTTGCTTTATAAGCAACTATAATATACAATGCGTATATGTAGTGCCAAATTAGGCTTTAAGTTGGCATTAATACACATACTTCTGCCAGATCACATCTACCTGCCCTGTTGATATGAATAGTGGTTTTATGCACATTCAAGTGTAGGATATTTCGGGGCAGACATATATACAATAAATTGAATGGCTAACTGTATATGTGGCAATAGTAATCCTAAACATCCAATCAACACAATGATTTTGATGTGCATGGTGTCTCTTGTACGATTTTTTTTTTTTTTTTGTGAAAAACTAAAAGATTCCAATTTTGAATAAGTTAAAAGGACACTAGAAGATAATATTGTAACATGACATACAAATGATGTGTTAATAAAAGACACATTAACATTTATTCCCTTCACTTTAAAGAGCATGCTTTTTTATACTGGAAATAAAATAACACTAAAGAAATGCAGAAAACTAAATACAATGTTTGATCGGCTATAAACTGACCAACTGAAAGATACTTGAATAGAAGTGTAAATAAGGACTCAGAGAGTTATCTGTGCCTTCTTATTGGATTTACATTTACATAACTGGGTAAAAGGACAAGGTTGTTGCAGTTCAGATGATTAACAAGGCGTACCGACCCAGTTTCCTACAACATATTAGGATTAAGGAGGAGAAATCCCACCCCTGTCCCAGCTTTAATGTAGTTTTTCTACACTATAAACCACTTTACAACATTATAGAAGGTTTTGGACTACAGTGGCCTATTAAATGGCTGGACTTTGTACAGAGAACAGGAGCAGCTCACTTTTATTAAAGGAAGTTGTAATCAAATCCTCTTAGACTAAACGCATCATGCTAAAATGAACCATTTATGTGATGCCCACCTAACAAAGTTATGTTCTCACAATACAGTTTAAGTTCAACTTTAAAGTCCATTTGAAAGGATTAACAGCTAAAACTTACAATATTATCAGTTAGTATCCTTTTATACTACCAATATCTCGGACTAAGAAGTGAACATTTTTTTAGGAGGTGCACAATATTTTTTAATTGTTAAGAATTGTGTTACGTTATTAAAATTCAATGTTAAAAATCAGACAATACCTTGTACTAGAGAGAGAGTTCAGTGAGCAAATGAAGCCAAAACATATTCAAGCATTAATGGTTTTCATGTTAGGTCAAAGCCACTATGTTGGTTAGTCTGCAGGTTATGGCATCCGAATAAAATAATCATGCAACGAGCAGACCCTGGTTGCAAAAACCAAGCTGCGATCATGCAACCAAATCACTGCAAATAAAAAGTAAAGGAAATATGTTAATAGGATGTGTACACATAAAAATAGAAATATAGCATAAAAACAAACAAAAACACAAAAACACTAGCAAGCAATTATCAGTAAGGCCATTTTTAAGGAATATATGGCACACCTAATATATACTTGGGAGCATGACACAGGACATTTTGTGACTTTCTTCATAAGAAGAAAAGTGAGTCTCACATACCAGTATCTATATTATATGCCACTAACAAATTTATTTATATATATATATATATATATATATATATATATATATATATATATATATTTCTTTACACGTGCATTTTCAACAATGATATGGAATGAACAGAGGAACATTTAATGGTAACCTTGCATCAAAATACAATATTATTTAGTATCTTACCCACAGATTCCTTAAATTAACAATGTTTAAATGAATGGAATAGAATTATTTTCTGTGCTATAAAATGAATCCTTTAAAAAAAAAAAAAAGAAAAAAAAAAAAGGCCTATGTAAGCTTTTTCCATGTTGAACCCGTTTTACTTCACCATTAACATTAAAAACACCTCTGCAGACAGCAACAAGTCAAATCTTTACCCAGAAAATATAATTGAATATAATTTGAAACACAGTTTCTCTCAATGGCGGTTGCTGTACCCCTCTCCACCTCTCATTGTCACTAATGAAAGGAAGTAGAATATTTCAACTGGAGAAGGGTACAGCAACCGCCATTAATGAGCTAAATTGTGATTTAAAATTGTATTTTCTGTCCAAAGCTTTGTTTTGCTGCTGTTTGAACGTGTATTCTTAATGATAAATAATGGTGAACTGAAAATAGGTTTAACAATAAAAGAGCATACACTGGACCATCAAGTACTGCATGCTTCGTAGAATTAGCATTGTGCAAGGACCACTGTAGTTTAGGAAAAGCATCATGTTTGTGAAATATACACCAAATTGACAAATTAGCGGCTATGTGAGCCATGAGAATAATAAATAAAAAAAAAGAACAACTTTATTTAGCAGACTGGCTAGCTCCATAATAATCCTCTTTCCTGTTGAGTCAATGAGGGGGCGGCTATAATGTTCCAAGACACCAGACAGTGTTGAGTAGACGATATGGAAGCTCCTATACAAAGATAGTGCCTGTTCAGCATAATAATGTGTTCTAAAATTGCTTTTATACTCATACATACTTCAGAAACATGTGGTCCCTCAAAATAGCAATGGTTACCTTGATCTAGGTTACTAGATGATATCTGAAATTGTGATTATAACTAGAGCAAGATAGAAGAGAAAATCGAAAATGCTCCATATCAGCACTTTCAGAATAACTTTTACAGAAAGCTGAAAGATTACAGTCGCTGAAAGCAATGGAAAATTGATGAATAATGAAGCACTGGAAAGAGCAAGTAATTATACATGGTGTATTTTGAAGAGGAATTCCCATTAAAGATGAAGTGACAGACTGCGCAACTAGAACAAAAATGAGCACGATAAGGATTCAAAAGTCTGTAACCAAACTGAAACACACAAATTCTCAATAATAAAATGTATCTCTCTGTAGGACTTCTTTTGTCTAAAACCATTACATAGAGCAGGCATAAATACGTCATTAATGCACACTAAAAGCAAAAGTGAACTCTTCAGCTACCCAGAACCCTCATCTGCAGCCAAGCTAGTGTTGTGTATTTACTTTGAATCCTTAGTTGAAAAATCATTTTCCAGTCATACAGTGGCTGTTATACATACACTACAAAGCTTTATTATATCTATATTGCTCAACTAAAAAGCTTCCTGATTATGTGTTGGGGAGTCTAGCAATCACTTAAAAATGAGGTCCAGATCACATTAGTTTTTATTCAACCAATCATTGAATGTAGCTACCCAGTAGATTAATGAGTATGTTCACTGCAGAATAACATTAAAAATCAATCTTGAAGGGTTTTGTAAGATTAAGTGTGAAGGCATCCAGAGGTAATAACAGTTAGAAGTTGCAATAATCAGAAAAATATGCCTATAGATCTTAACCAGCAGTTCAAAGAAGTTCACTGCTGTTCAATATTTTGCCCAATTATTAAAATATATACACACATTTTAAAGACAACTGATACTATTGAGAAGCTTGTGGCAGTTGTGTTTCTTCAAACCCAACAAGCAAATCTAACCACATAGCATCCATTAAATATACCAATGGTGAAGTCCAGGAAAATACATTTAACAGATGTTTATGACTGAGGCCTAAAAGAGCTGCAATCATTGCACAAACAGGACTTATTCTTTACTATGCATAGTTTATTTGTATATTACTATAGTGGTTGTATTCTTGTTTGCAAACCATATTACATAGCTAACAAAGGTATCATATGTAGATCATTATTTTTTTTTTAGACTTTCTTGCTGCATTTCCCTACTTAGACTTTCATTAATAAAAAAATAAAAAAAATGTAATCATCAGGGTAAAATAAAGTAATTTAGCACTGAATTCCAAACGAACCAGACAGTGACCATCTGTTGTGGTTTACACAGAAAAGTTTAAAGGGATGCAAACAAAACTAAATTGGAAAATGGGCATAATGTAAAAAACGTTATTTTTTACAGATGATAAATTTTTCTGTAGTGTGTGTAGAACTTGCCTTGTTTCTGTAACTACTCTCTCAACTGCCTGGTGAGTTGATTTGATTTCCATTAATCCTACTGGCACTAAAGAATGACACTTCTCAAAAGCAGCAGTTAAACCTATTTCTACTTTCATGCCCTTTTACTACTAGAGCATAACTATATATCATAGGTATTATTCTAGATCCTGCATTTATTTCATTACTTTATGAAGACCAATAATATCCGGTGTAACTCTTCAAAGCGCATATTGCAAATAGGGGACTTCAGGGATTAATAAAGCAGAACAAACTAATGTTAAATAATCATATATTGTAATAGAAAGAAGTGGATGTTAACCTCCCAATAAATACAATTAAAAGACCACTATAAATCAGCAAAAACCTTGAGGGAAATAGAAAGAATGTTTTCTTTGTTGCACCAGAAACAAGATATTTGTTGTGTTACAGTGTGTCCCAGTGTGTTACAGTGTGTTTCTATGAAAGCTTGTACAAGCATCCTCAAAGGAGGAACAGTCTGCTAAAGGTCTTGGGCCATATGTACCGAGGGATAAAGTGTTGCAAAACTATTTGAGATGTCAAATAAAAGTGCACTCATCCCACAGGATCCCACATGGAGAAGTTCTCAAACACCTCACCTTTTTAGTATATTTAGCTCCATTATGTATATGACCATTACTAGGTTACAGGCCATTTGTTTAGTATGATTATTGGCTTCAACAGTAACAAAAACACTAGTCACTAGAAATGATACAGTATGAAAAGCCTGTATAAATCAAGGAAGTGCGTGAAAGTGTTTTCTTTTGAAAAAAAAATTTTCCCCATCATTTACACTAACTCTTCAAGACGGTTTGATGTACAAAATGGGTTTTCGGTGTGCCTTCATTGTAAAGGGTCTAACTCACTTTATAACACAGAACTTAAATGGTCACACCAACTTTGTAACACATAGGTGCTTGTCATATAATGTACTGATGATATTTCTAGTAATTGAAGGTGTATAAGTATAGCCAAGTTTAAAAAGATACCACACAAATGTGCCTGTTATTGCAGAAATAACATTTATATATATTAATATGTTTTGTAATAAAACTGCAATTATGATTCTTTGTAAACTTTTCAGTTCTAAAAAAAAAAAAGTTGTCATAAGTGGGACCTATGTTATGTTCCTTTAAATGCAACCTAACAATTTTCTCTAATAAAATGTACAATTCAAATGACAGCCATCTAAAATAAAATGCAAGCATACACAATGATCAAATCTGTTGCACCTTCATTGATTAAGATTTACAAGTGGTAACCATGCCTGAAAAGGTATGTTTATTAAAAGTTTGTTCTTCTCTTGTAGTAGCATTTAGCCCTTATAATATGTAATTTCTTAAAATATTAAGACGTACTCCAATTGTGCACACGTTTCAAAACTCCCTATCACTGATGAATCTATTGAAATTCAAAATACATTAATATAGATTCAATGATTTGAGATATTTCACTACACCTCTGCACTATAGAACTTAACACTGGACATAAAGTAATAATCAAAAGTATTCATACAAAAACATAACATTTTAAAGTGCTACCATATCATTCATATGCTCCTAACTACAATGTTTCATTGACTTTTCACAAACAAATGTGAACATGGTATAAATGGAAATGCTCTCCAGTGGTAATGAGTTTAAAAAATTTCACTTTTGTGATATTTACTTTTTGCACCATTATATAGGATTATTAAATATAAAATGTTAGCCAATAAGAGTTCATCATCCTAATTCATAGACAACTAAAATGTCTTGTTTTCTCATACTTGATAGGACACAGAGGTTCTAAATATTGTATAAATTATCACTGTACATAATAACAAGTACTCTCTCAATTTAATGTTACATTGAGGTTAACATTATTACACCCACCCATCACAAAGTGTTAATTCTTTCGACAATTGCCAGTTATCTGCTATCTTTAGTCTAAAGCCATGTGAATCTGAAGACTGAGAATGCCCAGACTGAAGACGGTAACTAGGCTGACTAAGCAAATCACGCCCTATGGTCTGAGCATTCTCAGCTTTTTCAGTTTATTACCATATTTAGTACCTCTGTTGTGACCCTTTAAATGGATGTTGACATATGGCATCGCTCAACTATGAACAATTACAATGAGATAAAACATGTATTGGCTTTCTTTATGCTTAGGAAGTACAGATGCTACCCAAGTACAGACAATTTGCTGACTGTTTTCTGCCTCATAATATATCCATATTATATACAATCTAATGGATTAAAGGAAAATGGGATATTCATCTAGTAAGACAAATAAAACATGGAGAGTACACTGTTACCCATTTAAAGGCAGGACTAAAGAATGAACTGATGTCCTAATTTCCTGGGGACTAATTAGTCTTTTCAGTAAGTAGAACAGTTTTGCCTCTTCCCCTATGCATGAGCATGTGTTACTCAGTCTATAATGATGGACAGGCTTCTCAATCAAGGACTGGTGGGATGTTCCTCCCTCAACCTAGAAAAAAAAGGTTGTCCGCAGCCCACAGTACTACCAATCAACCCTGCTAAAAACACATTTCAAGGGGACAAAGGCTAAGGTAAAAGTTATTAATGAATTTTTACACAGTCTTCATACGCCATATGTCATTGTCCCTGTACAATTCCCATTTTTGCAATGTGTCCATTCTGAGGCTTGCAGATGGTGGCCCAGCTTTAGCTACTGGATCCCACTTGGAGGAATATCAAACAGAGCAGCTAATAATGACTCTTCTAACTTAAAGTCCATACAGATGTTTTGTGGAACCTGTTATCTAACGTCACCTATAACATCCAAATACCCAAACTGAAAAGTGACCACATGCTTTGCATATATGTAAACAAAATTAAATCAGATCGTTAATACTGCAGCATTTTGCACTAATTATTGTCCCTCATAGCATGGAGTTGAATAAAAAATGCACACAAATAATCTCTAGTCAGACCATTTTTTCCTACTAGCCATTCATTAAAAAAATTGCAGTGTACAATGATACCTTAACTTTTTTTTTTTAAAGGACTTGTTCTGGGCTTTAAAAAAAACAAAAAAAAAAACACGTAGGAGCCTATACACTTTTACAAGTGTACAGAACCTTTTTTTTGGCACATTAAAAAATTAAGATCAATTTAAAATGGACATGATAGGTATAGAAAAGATATTTGAATATATGACAAAAATCGGTATTAAAAAAGCGGAGAAAGAACAAATAAAAGCACACTGGTTACATTTCCTGAAATGCTGTCATGTGCAACACAAGGTCATGATGAGTTTTCCCCAGGATTAGGCTCTTCTACCTCGCTGTGGCTGGTTGGACATGGCCAGGGTACGATCGCCTGGAGCTTGTTGCTTGCCTTTGCCTAGCCAGGAACGACTGCCCTGGTCCTGTACTTGCAAGTCTGTCCTCTGCTGCTTTTTTATGCAAATTCATTCCCTAAGGACACACAGGAAAAAAACAAAAACAAAAGAATAGCATTAATGATAATAAAAGGCAGACTAGTAATATGTAAGAAGCCTAGTAAAGAAAAGCCAATGTGTAGATGAAACATATGGAAGATTGCCCCAAGCACTGCCCAAATGAGCCCCAAGCAAACTGCCCCATTCCCACTCATCCAATAATCAGGGGCAAAGGGGGTGTGAAGGTATGCAGTCTTTGTTTTTAGAGAGGATCATAGTTCCCTTTGTAACAAAGACTGCATACCTGCACACCCCCTTTGCACCTGAATATTGGATGTGTGGAATAAGGAGTGGGAATGGGGCAGTTTGCTGGAGGCTCACTGCATTGAATTTCATCTCCGTTCCCACTCAAAAAAGATAAGCAGTATCTGACTGTTTTTAGAGAGGAAAATATTTCCTTTTGTAACAGAGTCAGATACAGATTACCTTTTTTGAGTGGGAACTGAGATGAAATTCAATGTAGTGGAATGAGACTGGCAGTTAAATAAGAGATGACATTGTGTACACTCTTGCATGTACTTGTATATATGTAAAACACCTGCTTTTTGATGCTATGCGATCATAGAAAATGTGACATTTATACATGAAAAAAAGCTTGGTTGTGCCTTACATTTTGTCATGATACTTAAAAAGGGCAACCACACAATGAAAAACAAAATATTGAAGTCTGACTTGGAAAATAATTAAACAGGAAAAAGTTGTATATATATAAAATTCTTTAATTAGAAAAAAAAAATGTTGATGCCACTGAAGGACCCGGGAGAAATCCATGTTATAGTGGTGGAAGTTTTGTGTGCAAGATTTACATTTCTGGAAAGCTGTGGTTACAGTTAATGATGCAATGGGTCTGCTCCTGGAAAAGTGAAAGGGAACGGGAGTTGGGTATGTCAGTCTCATCCAATTATCTTTACAAAAGCTCTCTGTTCCCTACTTCCACACCCCACTTTTCCATGGATACCTAAAACACACACATGATTAAACTCTGAGGAAGTGATTTAACACAAAATAGATTACGGTAGCCATAAACAGAGACTTAAAAAAATAAAATAAAAAAAAAATCAGAATTTTCCTCAAAAAACGATGTAATAGCTGCTAATATTGTTAAGTGGTACATACTTGGCAAACCAGTGTATTTTTTTCTTGAACAGCAGTGGTCCTTTAAAAGGTTGGGAATCACTCCTCTGATGTGCTGTACAAAATATTCCCTTATAGGGAAAATATATCCTTTACTTTTAATTTGTTAAATTATTTTGCCCATTGTCACGAATAGAGCTTCAAAACCACCATTATTTATTAAAAACCCATGTGCAAAAAGCTGCAAATCAAATATTTTGCCAGAAAATATCATTTAAAAACAGTTTACCTTCTTAATGGCCATTGTTGTACCCATCTCTACCTCTCTCAGTGTCCTTAGCACCATTGAAAGGAAGTGAAAATGTTCAAACTGAGAACACTTATTGTACATCTTGGTAAGGACTGAATAATATCGCAGTTGAAATCTTCCACTTCCTTCGTTAGTGTTCAGGACAATAAGAGAGGTAAGAATTGGTACAGTAACAGACATTAATTAGGTTGTTAATATCAACTTATAAGAGTAGTTGCTAAAGATCACCCAAATTGTACACGTCAGAAAACCTGAATATGGCCTCAATCCCATTAGTCCAGTAACATCCGAGAAAAACCTTACTCCGAACTCGGAGAGCTTTGAGTAGTAGAGATCTTTTATAGCTCTTGGAAAAAAGAAGCCCATAAAAATGACTTGAACACAGAAGGATATTGGTGGTGCACTCCAGCCTTAAAGTGTACTCACAGGAGAGTCCGAATCTCAGTAATCTTCATAGCAACGTTAATGAAGGGTATCCACTACATGAATACACTATTATATGCCTATCTATATAAATCTCTTCCCCTGACAGGGAAGGGGGTTAAATAAGGAATCCCCCTTCCTATTTGATACCTTCTAGGACACTGTGGATCCCCCAGGATTCCCCCTTCTTACCAGCTAGCCCCTATGAGCCCGGGGATCCGTCATCTAAAGTATAACCATGGTGGTCCTGGTACCAAATACGAACCCGTTACCATGTACATCCCTATGGTCCCATGGAACCTAAAATGAACTTTATAGCATGGGGATCTCCACGGCACCTAACATTAACCTCTATACCATGGGGTTCTCCAACAACCCCCATGGCACCTAAGAGGATACGATCCATCAGATCATTATTATATATATATATATATATATATATATATATATATATATATATTTATATTTATTTGATGTAGTTTTTTTTTAAAGAGCGGCAGGGTTTTTTTATGCAGGTGAGGACCGATTGCTTCGATCAAGACAAAAAAGGACTGATTCTTCTATCAACATGGAAGTGCCTGCTTATAGGGCATCAGAAGGATAGGTAATATATTGGGGTTAATTTTAGGTGCAATGGGGATCTTTGAGAACCCCCATAGTTACATTTAGCACCCCAATAGAAACTGGTTCATATCCGGTGCCATGGGCACCTATAATGACCCCCAGTTTATACTTTAGATGGGGGATACCCTGGCTCATAGTAGGTAGGAAGTTCTGAGGGGGCACCCCTCAAATCCAGCACACTTTAGGTGTTAGCTTGGGCATTGGAAAGCATCTAGGATTCTCGGAGGCATGCTTTGTGCCTTTATGGTGCTTGGAAATACCCAAAGGATTTTTTTAATATTTGAGGCACTTCCAAGTTCACCTCAGCAAGATAGGATATGGTTACTGGAGGAATGCGATCAGAATTTGTAAAATAGTTATGGGACAAGCACTCAGGACTTCCGATATTAGGGATATTTGGAGCACTCAAAGGCATTTTTCTGATGTTAGTTTTTAGGCATGTGATATTATGGCTCAGCAGAGATTTACAAATACACTTCACTCAGATTAAAAACTTGTGCCAAAAACATTGAGGTCTTATCCTTTGGTAAAACTAGCACATTGCTAGTGTATAAAATAATTCTTAGTTTCTAGAATTGGAAAAGCAGTAAGCATTCCTTAAAGGACAATTGTGGTGAATTTACACGGAAAGCTCATATGTTTGTAGAGTACAGACTATTAAAAAATTGTATGCAGTTTAAAATAAATAAAAAGTTACCGTATATACTCGAGTATAAGCAGAGTTTTTCAGCCCTTTTTTTTTTTCGGCTAAAAAGGGCCCCCTCGGCTTATACTCGAGTCACTCAACCCCCCGTGACTCTCTAACCCCCCCCCCCCCCCCGTGTCTCTCTAACCACCCCCCCCATGCCTCTCTAACCACCACCCCCGTGTCTCTCTAACCACCCCCCCGTGTCTCTCTAACCTCCCCCTCACTTTTTTCCCTCTAAATACCTCCCCCTCACTTACCTGCTCCTTCCCGGTATATGCGAATGACCCGGCGCGCATGTGACGTCACATGCGCGCCGGGTCAAGACGGAAGGAGCAGAGGCCGGAGAAGAAGCAGGTAAGTGAGGGGAAAGGTAGATGGGGATGTATTTAGGGGGGTTTAGAATGAGGAGGGGATTGAGGATGAGGCGGGAGGTTGAGGATGAGGCGGGAGGTTGAGGATGGGGAGGGAGGTTGAGGAGGGGCGAAGAGACACAGGGAAGGGAGAGGGGAGAAGAGACACGGGAGAGAGAGGGGGGACACAGAGGGCACAAGAGGGACACAGGAGGCAGCACATTTCCCACCCTCGGCTTATACTCGAGTCACTCATTTTACCCAGTATTTTGTGGTAAAATAGGTGCCTCGGCTTATACTTGGGTCGGCTTATACTCAAGTATATACAGTAATATTTTTGTCCTACTTTTGAATGTATAAGCTTTCACTCAAGCAGAGCTACTTATCTCCAGTTGTCTGTGTCTATCGTGGGCGTGGTCAGCTCTGTCTGGAAGGTTGACTAAAAAAGTCTGACTAATAAGATACTGGTTCAGACTGAGCATACTCCATAAAAGGGGGCGAGACTATGATAATATGTGCACACTAGGCAGGGGCAATGCAGCCATCAATACTGCTGTGAGCAAAGGGAGGGATCCAATGACAACACATGGTCTCCACCCAACAGACAAACATGAGCTTTTGCTTTACACAAGTTTCTCTTACCATATTATACCAAGCACTGACAATCAATTTCTCTTCTTGATCTCTCTGTGTTTTCGTTTTTTCATATTCTTTCTAAGAGTAGAATATATTTGAAGGATTAAAATGAGCATATAAAAAGAAAACCATGCAAACATCTACAATTCCATAAGGCTGCAAATGCTTTTCAGTCAAATAAAAAAACAAACACATTTCTTGTGTAGCTTTTTGAACCTTCAGGATTGCAGCCTCCAAAAAAATCTGTTTCTCTCCACCCTGTATTTGGTGCTGGAATGGATTTGCCTAGGAGGCTGTCCTAATATCAGTTTTCCCTGCCTCTTGTCCATTGTGGGTAAACAAACTGGTTTGAAACTAATTAGGTCAGCCTTCTGAACAGATTAACAAAGGATAAGAGAAACAGATCAGCTGCACACAAATAAATGATCAAATGCACATTTTATAAAGCTATACAGATTTGATTTCTCCTACTGTATCTTCTTTTGCTAATGAATGATTAAACAAACAAGCAAACAAATAAAAGATACTACACTACAGAATTTCTTTAAATAGGATATCCGTTTGATAGTTATCAAGCTTATATGAAGTTTTGGTCCACAAAAACAATGTCTATATTCTGCCAACAATAGTCTTCCATCGCAGACGAAAATCCAAAGTAATTAGGGCTTTGGTATAAACTTGTAAGTTACATTTTTTAAATAAAAGCCAGATCTTAAAATTGTTTTAGATTGAAAATGGTTCCTGTGGCCAGTTAATGTAATCGGAGCAAAGGTCTTCTCACCTCTAAAGAATGGAACATTTTATCCCTTTCCTGGAGTTGATTTTTTAATGCTTGTATCTCTGGACCTGTTCCTTGGTTTTGTTTTGGATCTAAGGTGCGAATAACCTGTTAAAAAAAAAAAAAAAAAAGCATGTACATAGTTAGATTTTATTGGAAAAGCTGTTATTTCTCTAATACAACAGTTTTTTTTTTTTTTTTTTTTACTTACACTTTTGGCTTTTTCAAGGTATTTTTTGTATCTCTCTTCCATTTGTTTCATGTCCTCCTCTTTCTTCCGTAAAGCATCTTGTAATTCTTCTATTTTTAGTGCTATTGGGGGAAGAAAAGGCATATTCCATATTTAAACAGAATTGACGCTCATTTACTTTGCAGGGACAATAACTATAGAGCCAAACAATACATCTGCAAAGCACACTGTTTAAAAAAAGTAAAAAGTACAGATCATTTTACTGAAAGCATATACATATTTGAGCCATATCGGTGACTTAAGAGGGGGAGAGCAATACCTTTGTAGAATACTGCTGTATAAAACGGAGTAGCCCAGTTTAAGGGAGTGAAATACATTGTTGACCCAGCCAGTTAAAGGGTTAAAGGATCACTTCATAAAAATAAAAACTCATGTTCATTAAGTATGTAATAAAATAACATTAGCCATCAACATAAAAACATTTTTAGACAAAATTTTATTTTTTGAAGACTGCATATTAGAAACCTTCCATTTTGTCTGACTTGCTCCTAGCTTAGAGCATGAATGTTTATCTTATCTATAAGTGGAAAAAATGGCGGGGAGGAGAGGCATTTGTTAAGTCACTGGATTTCTACTCCTACAGAAAAGTAAAAACGCCTCTCAGACACACAACTTTTTCCAAAGTATTATAGAAGTCTCTAGGGTCCAGTAGGGATAGCATAATTTATTTATTTATTTTAATATATAAATTATAAGTTAGCTTTAAGGCAATTCCCTGTTTAATTATGCTCGCAGTCACATTAAATATTTTCAAAACAAGTATTTTCTTCATCATACAATGCTCTTTTAAACATGGCATGCACCATGGTGGTCTAGTCCCCAAAGTCTCTTGCAAACAATATTACGTTGCCTAATGGTCACTTTTCCATAATTTGAGATTATTTAACAGGTCACACTGTGATGACACAAAAAGCAAAATAGCAAGTTCCACAGTGTTTAGAACATAGTATTCCAAATGTTAAAATATGTGACCAAAAATGAATTGGCTATTAAAGATTTCTGCACATAGCAGTAAGTTACATCTTTACGACCAATAATAAAGTATTTTAAATCACTGCAGCTCAAAAGAGAATTAGAAATAAACATACAGCTATTGTTGTATCGAGGCTCCAAGTCTTCAAGTATTGCACGATTTTTCTGAAGTTCATTATTGGCTTCATGAAGCTTCTCCCTTTTTCCCCAAAAAGAAAAAAAATATTTAGATATTTTTTTTAAAATAAGAAAGTACTGTATTTGCAGATCTTTAGAAAATTAGCATTTTAGAGAAAAAAAAAAAGACAGGCTAATTGTACAAGCTACTCAATAGAATTGCACATGGAAAACTAATTTACAATCAACATTTAGATGTGTTTTCTGTGTAATACAACTGAACAATGTTTATCAGTTTACAAACTTTTTTACAAAAATTTGTGAGTATTTGCATGAAATGTCAGTTTGGCTATAAACATTTGTTCTGGATCACCCTTGTGCTAGTTAAAATTAATTATGTGTAAAAAAATGACTGTATTGAAACTGTGTCAATGGCAAGTGTAACCTACAGGTTGGTTTGAATAAAATACTCACAGGTGTTCTTCAAGCTTCTTTTTCAAAAGGAGAGACTAAAGAAAACAGAAAAAACAAAGTTACTTCAAATGGTTACAAACATTTAAGAGAAGATATTTTTAAGGAAAAGACAACATTTCATGACTATAGATCATTTCATGGGCTACAATAACAGGAGGGGCAACAATAGTCGAGACGAGAGAGAGAGGGCGAGGGGCCGGCAGACACGGGACGAGAGAGAGAGGGCGAGGGGCCGGCAGACACGGGACGAGAGAGAGAGGGCGAGGGGCCGGCAGACACGGGACGAGAGAGAGAGGGCGAGGGGCCGGCAGACACGGGACGAGAGAGAGAGGGCGAGGGTCCGGCAGACACGGGACGAGAGAGAGAGGGCGAGGGTCCGGCAGACACTGGACGAGAGAGAGAGGGCGAGGGTCCGGCAGACACTGGACGAGAGAGAGAGGGCGAGGGTCCGGCAGACACTGGACGAGAGAGAGAGGGCGAGGGTCCGGCAGACACTGGACGAGAGAGAGAGGGCGAGGGTCCGGCAGACACGGGAAGAGAGAGAGAGGGCGAGGGTCCGGCAGACACGGGAAGAGAGAGAGAGGGCGAGGGTCCGGCAGACGGGACGAGAGAGAGAGGGCGAGGGGCCAGCAGACGGGACGAGAGAGAGAGGGCGAGGGGCCGGCAGACGGGACGAGAGAGAGAGGGCGAGGGGCCGGCAGACGGGACGAGAGAGAGAGGGCGAGGGGCCGGCAGACGGGACGAGAGAGAGAGGGCGAGGGGCCGGCAGACGGGACGAGAGAGAGAGGGCGAGGGGCCGGCAGAAGGGACGAGAGAGAGAGGGCGAGGGGCCGGCAGAAGGGACGAGAGAGAGAGGGCGAGGGGCCAGCAGACAGGACGAGAGAGAGAGGGCGAGAGGGGAAGTGATAGGAAAAGAGGGACAAAATTATAATGGAGTACAACATTTTATATACTGAGGAAAAACACAGGATGCAAAAAAGGTTAGTGTGCTGAGATCACTACGCAGGGATTACAGTTAGCAGCAATGTACACATGTTCTCATATAAACATGGGCTGTTAGAAACCTTACACTCTAATTATACAACTCTCCATCAGTAGTCTAGTGATCACATCACACAAACCTGTACATGACTGGATAATTTAGCACAAGAGCTTTCTAACGAGTGATGTTAAATGTCTCCATTCTCTGAGTCACTTTTTAATAAGTAGGCTTCATGGGAAAACACAGGTATTTTAGAGATTCCTCTACTATTATAGGACATTCTTAAGTAAAAAAAATATTTGCAACTTGAGAGGCTAAAATAACAGGAACTGGAGACGTTTCCCCGAACTGGTGAGAAAGCAGCTCTCACCTTAGTGATTATGTATATCAGTCTGTTACAATATATCTGAGAAATCGGCTTTACAATTAAAGTATATGATCAGAATAAAGATAGGGAACTACAAGCTACTATACTCACAATAGCCTTGTTTGTGACCCAAGCCGATAAACAGATGCATTAGTAAGAAGTAAAAGAGAAAAACAAGCAAAGAAATTAGTTTTGTGCAAAAGCATTACTTCAGCAAGTTACAGATCCATGGAAAAGATGTCAAAATTAGTATTTGTCTACTGAAGTCACCAGAGGGCAGCAATGTGCTTCCTATAACCAGTATATTTCCCACTACTAACTTCCATCAAGCCACAACAGCAAAACTTATTTGCAAAATCTGAACCTTTCCAAATGATATAAGATGCGAAGAATGATTGCAATAACAGGTCATATGTACTAAAGGGTAAACACTTGGACATGACACATTTAGTTTAAAATGTCCCATACACATCAAGGTCATGACAGATGGCCCACCATGTGTTAGGATCATGCACATTTTGATTAATAAAACACACATTTGCTTTTATTCTCTTTAAATATTAAGCACTATAAAATTAACTTGGAATTATTTTACATACTACTAACTCTTCAATAGACAGATTTAATTTTGCTGATCAGAAAGGCAGATTCATAATAAAGAACATGTTATGAGAAATAGCCATTCATTGTACTGTATTTGGAACCTTTTCTATGTCCCTTTTAAATATCTCCCATAATCTACAGTACAATGCATTTAACAGGACTGAAAGTTATGCACTAGCACAGCAAAAACAACATTTTTCTACACTAAACCTGCGCATGGGAAGCTCTTGGACTTTCCAGCATGACAATGACCCTAAGCACAAGGCCAAGTTGAGCCTCCAGTGGTTACAGCAGAAAAAGGTGAAGGTTGTGGAGTGGCCATCACAGTATCCTGACATTAAAATCTCGAGCCACTCTGTGGAGATCTCAAACGTGCGGTTCATGCAAGACAACCAAAGACTTTGCATGACCTGGAGGCATTTTGCCAAGATGAATGGGCAGCTATACCACCTGCAAGAACTAGGGGTCTCATAGACAAGTATTACAAAAGGCTGCACACCCTGATGCTAAAGGGGGCAATACACAGTATTAAGAACTAAGGGTATGCAAACTTCTGATCAGGGTCTTTTCATTCTTTCTTTGTTGCCATGTTTTGTTTTAGGATTGTGCCATTCTGTTATTACGTACAGCTGAATATGAATCCCAGCTGTTAAAAAAAGTGTGTTTTGCCTGCTCCCTCATGTTTTCTTGAAAGATAGTACATATATTACCAATTCACCAAGGGTATGGAAATGAGATTATATATATATATATATATATATATATATATATATATATATATATATATATATATATATATATATATCCATCCATCCAATAGAAAGAGACCAGAGTGGAGCATGCATGGATATAAAAGTAGCACCCAAAACAAAAATTAGTTGTTAGAAAGGTTTATAAATGCATACAGGTAAGGCTCAAAGAATCTAAATGTATACTGTATTCTACACCAGGAAAAACTGTTTTGCAATAGTCTTTTGTTTAAAAAAAAATAAAGAATAACAGTTTTCTTAGAGAAGTTACCATCACAGTCATATTTTCCCAATGTCCTACCCAATATAAAACATTGTATCAAATGTACCAGCATTATTGGCAATGGGGTCATCTATTAGCATTGAATAGGATTGCCCTATTAATAATGATGAAGGCTAATACTATCATAGGGATGCCCATATGCCACCAAACATGCACTTTAAGATGAGATTTATACTTTTCTAAACAATTACACTGCATAGTTATAGGGAAATACAGTGGTCTTTTATTTCTACCAAGTTATGCAACATTATATTTTGATACCAGCTGCAAAATTAGAGGACTAACCACCATCATTAGAATATAGACACAGTAGAATAAAGTACAAACACTGTGGCCTAAATTACAGATTTCATATCATAAATAGCAAATACAAAAATGAAATATACAGCTGTAGTCCTCATTTCATGCAAATACACAGAAATCCTATATGAATACATTATTTGGACCTAGTCTGTTTCACAAGGATCGGAGTCCCAATATTGGAGTGCTGTAGAGCCCTCCCACTCCCCTCTCAAATCTGTGTGCACTTAAGGTGGATTACTGCAGTTACCTTTTCAACAATTATATAGAAGCAGACTATTATTATCACACTATTATGGGGTCCCTGAACGAATATAAGAGAGGTACATGATATTAGGTCTCTTAGCAGATATAAGGGAGATCACACTATTAGGGGGTCCCAGCATCAATATAAGAAGGCTATACTGACATAAGGGGGGGGGGGGGGGGGGGGTGGAGATACACACTGTATAAGGGGACCCTCCACTTAAGAGGGGGCAGTTGTGCCTGGCATGGTATCATTAGTTGATTAGCATTGCTAACCAATTATAGTGATATTGAAAACACAATGTATACATATTTCATTTTTTATTTTCACACACATGCCATTTGCAGAGAGATATACAGGAGGTTGTAAATTATTGGTGCTTTCCTGTGTTATGCTACCACAAGTGCATCTTATGTGCATACACGCATGGTGCACTGTTCCGATGAAGCGGTCTCTTTGTGGCCGGTAAGTGGTTAGGGGTATTCGGGTTAAGTTTAAAGGGTTACTTTTAGGGACGGGAAGCGGTGTAAGGGGTTAGGGGCGTAGTTTTAGGGGGGTAGGGTTAGGCTAAGAGGGTTAGGGCCGCCAAGGGGTGTAGGGGGATAGGGGCTTAGGGTTAGGAGGTTAGGGCCGCCAAGGGTGTAGGGGAATAGGGGCTTAGGGTTACGGCCGGGAAGTGGTGTATGGGGTTAGGATTAGGCCCGGAAAGGGGGTTAGTGTTAGGGCCGGCAAGGGGCTTAGGGACTTTGTGTTTAGAGGGTTAGGCCCGCTAACTGCTGTAGGGGGTTGCGGTTAGGACCGGCAAGGGGTTACAGGGGTTAGGAAGTACATTGGGACGCAAGCGCACCTGGCAACAGGACGCTTCAAGTGCTGTGTACGCATGCGGTAGCATAAAAACAGGAAAGGTCCAAATTCTTTATATGAGCTAAATCAATTTTATTGTTTAATTTGTATCAAAATAAACACTCAGCAAAATATGTTACAATAATATATTTGGGGGTTATTTATTAAGCTATCACAGGGGCTGCAATGTTTGCATAGTTGCGCTATGGCAATTTTACATTTATGAAACAGAACACATCTAAAACAACAATGCACATTGCTGCCCGTGATACTTATACTATCTTCTTCTTTATTTCTGATGTGATTTTTAACAAGGCTTCATCAAAGTGACACACAGATGAGTATTTATTATTAGGCATGGCAGGGTCAGCAGTATGCATTACTATATTCAATGCACTTTGATTCCTGTGTGAAAATTGGATACCAGGGGGACCCCCAAGTCCCCCTTCTGTATAACACTCTTTCTGCTCCTTTAACTATGTTGATATATATGGTGGTAACTCTAGTAATCCACCTTAAGAGAACAAAGAATGTGACAGGAATATGGGAGGGTTGTACAGCATTGACCCGACTGCATGTATGTAACAGACTAGATCCAATTATTTTTATAGAGCAAAATAAAAATGTATATTTTAACTTCGTAGCAGGACAACGTCAATATATATATATATATATATATATATATATATATATATATATATATATATATATATATATATATATATATATATATATATATATATATATATATATATATATATATATAGTGAGGTAACCGTGAATGGCCAGTAATCCAGTTGAACAATCAAGAGTATTGAAGTGAATAGTGTTACCTTTTTTTTATTGGTCAAACGTATTCATAATAAAGTGACGAGCTTTCCAGAGATAATGTCACTTTATTATGAATACGTTTGTCCAATAAAAAAAGGTATTACTATTCACTGCAATACTCTGATTATTCAACTCATTTCCTGAATCCTCCTAAGGAATTGTAATATGTTATATTCAAAGATTTTCAGAATTAATGTATTTTTTAGAAGCAATCCTAACATTTTCAAATTTCCTGTCTGGACTATGTCAACTTTCCTTCAAAGTCACATCCATGGTAAGCAGGTAATGTCAGCCAGTATATATATAACTAAGGCTTAAAATACTGCATTAAAACTAAGGCTTAAGCTACCACTCCATTTGTTTAATAAATGAGTGCTACAGCTGTATATTTTGGGAAATATCACGAGCAAAGAAAACGCACAATTAACAATTGCTGTATATGTTACAGATAATGCGAGATATATGAAGAATACTGACATTATCCAGAAAATCTAAGAAAATTAAAACGTATTCAGTGTGGTTCGTATTGACATTCATTTAATGACAATATTATGTAAATAGTATAGACAATACCCAACAAACCAATGTGGATAATGTAAACAATACTCAGGTAAAGAGTGGATAATGTCTTCTACTCTCCAGTTTATCTATATACAATGTTGACATTATCTGTAGATTATATACAAAATCACAAAATAAATACAAAAAAGGAAAGCTGTGAGCTGTTATAAAACGCAATACAGACATATAAATGAGATCTTTGACTTCACTCACATCTTCAGCTTTTGCCCCTTGTTCTTGCACAGATTTTTGAAGTTCTTCTGCTTGCGCCTGCACTTCTATCAGTCTCTGATTTACTAGTCTAAAACAAATAAATTCCAAGAGTCAGTCAACTGAAACAAACGTATGTTAAAAAGTGTGTGTACACCAGGAATCCCACAAAGTGTAGAGACAACTCCAATTGAGGCCAACCATGGTAAATCTAGTGAAATGTATGTAGATTATAAGTGCAGAAAGACATGAACATCCTACCTGTTCTCAGTCTCCAGCTCGTTTTTCCTCCTGTTTGCATCATCCAGCAGGCTTTGTAAAAGAGATATTTTTTCATTGTCTGACCCTTCTTGATTAATTTTTAACATTTTATTTTCATGTTGAAGACGAATGAGTTTTTCTCTGAAGAACAAAAGATTAATGTTACCAAACCCACTGAATTTCTGATGATCTAAAAGAAAGATCTCTGCACTTCCTAGATCATTCAGCTAAACTACTATTAAGTGATCACACCAGCCAATGCAAGCACTTACTTAATTTCAGGGGTGACGATTTCTGCAGCTAGACATTCTGAGGGTTCCTGGTTTCCTAATGGCATCAACCCTGTAATATAACATAAAACACAGACATTGGTTAATTCAGGTGTGATTTATCACAGACTGTTATTTAATTTTTTTGAGACATAGTGGACATTCCTAGTATGAACATTTAAAACTATAGGTAATAAATATTTCATCAATCAATTGAATGTTATTTCAAAAATACATTTTCTTAAATTTCTTAAATGTTCTTGTCTGCAACTGATCGACTTGGGGGGAGGTACTGCTTTTGTCTGGATATGCTCAGTCTATTCATTTCTAGCGTAGCTTTGGACTATTCATAATACATTCAAAGCCCTGGATTGTAATCAGCAATTATTACCTCACCAGAGAATTCACTTTGTACTTAGTGTATGGATCAGAAAGGCTTTTAGGCAGGTAAACATTCCAAGCTTTAATACAAAAAAAAAATACAGTTTTCTTAAAGTAATTTTGTAACATTCAACTTCAAAAGTAATGGGCATTAGTTTAAAACTATCCCATATATTGAACCTCTCTTGTGAAATGTTGTTCTTAGAATCAGTTTTTGTCAATTCTAGCTCTTCAAAAGACTGTACTATAAATATAAAATTTCAGTGCTCCTTTAAACTGTTTAAAAAAAAAAAAAAAATGAGAGATAGACAGACAATGTCACTAGTGCGAAAATGGCACAAAGTGTACATATAATATAATATATATATATATATATATATATATATATATATATATATATATATATATATCAAATGTTTATATTAATGCTTTTACTACTTTAAAATACAATAAAGGAATTAGGACAATATGATCTATTAAATAAAGTTTCAAGAGAATGAAGTATGTCCTTATCCTAAAGTAAACAATGTATGCAGACCGTGACGGTGTAGCATAACTAGGTCAAAGTGGACAATATGGATACATAAAATAGCCTAGAGAAAATATTTTAAAAAAATGGTTAGTAATTATACTAAAATGTTACCAAATTCTATGTAAAGGCTTTTATTAATATCATGCTTTATTGTGTGTGTGTGTGTGTGTGTGTGTGTGACATTCGTTACATAAAGGGACTAATGCAGGCAAATTTTAACTACAGAGAGCTATCATTGCTGAACATAGATTTTATTTAGTAGGGTTTTACCTGCTGTGGTGAGCTGGCCCTCCTGAGCTTGTACGCACCGAAGCTCTTCAATAGTTTCCTTTAGGGAATCTCTTTCTGACCTTAATCTCTACATGAATACAAAGAAAAAAAATAACTGCAGATTAGGCCATTGAGAAATGACATAATTAGGCATAAATTAGAACAGGGATAACATGTCTATTGTAATTACTTAATTTTAGGGAACAATTTCAGAATAGTATAGAACATGGATATCTTTTTACAAATTTTAAGTTTGCAAGATGTTTGCAAATTTTCCTCATTGGACCGGAATCCACCATTGCATGTTACTGATAAATTACATTAACCAGAAAGGGTCCTTTCCCTCTTCCCTTACACAAAACATTGGCAGCTGCAGTGCCGCCGCCAACCGCTAGATGGCGCTGACGATTTTCGGAATACTGCTGCACAAAGCATATAAGGCGGCCGACAGAAGAGGCCTGGTGCTATGAGAGTGCCCGCAACGAACATATCAATGGCCTCACTGTCGATTCAGTGTCATAGAGTTGCGCCACGTTAGAGGGGGGAATAATTCTAGGTCTTCCTTGAAACTTGACGTCGCCATCCAGCGGATACTTGCTGGCACTGCAGTGGTGGCGATTTCATGCGCACACACAACAGGATAGATCCCCAGAATGTTTTGGTATATATTTTGTTTTGACCATTTAACTTTAATTTAAAATAGGGAAATCTTAAAAAAATAAAATTAAAATGACGTGATTGTGAAACATCACAGCTGAGGAAAAATATGATTAACTGGCACAATTTATGCAAAGAAAAAGTAAGTTTGTGTACAGATCGTGATGCTTATTGCTTGCAAGACCTTTAGCTTCTGGTAGATTTCTAAGCATTTTTCTTTTGTTAACTTAATAACTCCTTAGTGCTACAATCTTATATTGCAACTATCTGGCTAATGTAACAAGCCTAGAAACAAAACTGGATTGAAAAATGTATGCAATCATATTTACAGTATACTTTTATGAATAATCAGAACGGATAGTGGGTAAACATTTTTTTAAAAAGGAAACCAACTGTTTTATTCAAATTGTTTTAATGGCTGTTGCAGTTGCTATTTCCATAACCACTTTAGAAAACTGGAACTTGGATTCAGATAGGATCTATTCACTTCTACTGAAAGATTGCATCTATGAATATGAACGTGACAAAAACACTTTATAGAGGAGCAAGTCCCTCTGGGAATCTCCCAAGATGGACGTATCCAGAGCACCAGTAGTGTCTACTAAAAACTTACATTTTCTGTTAAAATAGTTTTATGTTCACTGGTTATGTTACAAATGTTGTTTGTTTGTTACAGGTCCACTGTTATTTTGGTTAAGTATGTAAGCCATCATAGCTCAGTGGTCATGTAAGAACCCAGGGAGTATTTCTATGACGTGCACATTGCTTTAAAAGTCATTGTGTCTATCATTATATCAATACAGTGCCAATAATGGATATCTTCCACCAACTGCACTTGAAGCTTTCACAGTTTTATTGAATAGATGTTTAGTTAAAGCAGGTACAGGTACAATACCTTGATTAACGCTATTAATTCTGACATACTGAGTATGTTTTGCCACAAGATAAAAACAATTCCTTAAGTGGAGTAAAATGACCAATTAAACAACTTACATCCTTCTCTTTTTGTAAGCTGTCGATTTTTTCTTTCAGTCTCTTGTACTCAAAGTCCAGCTTGTCTGCTTTTTTAGATTCCTCTGATAATCTGTTCTGTAACTCGACAACCTGTTAAAAAAATAAAGCTATTTTTCTTGTGTATGCACATTTTAACGCGTTAAAGAACCCAAAGGAAATGGTTAGCACACCTGTCTCTTGTACGTCTCCAGCTGACTGCGTGCCGCGTTGGCTTTCCGAAGCTCTTCTTCTAAACTGACGGTATTCTGCATGTACATGGTGTTTTTCTCTTCTAAGAGCTTCACCTGCCTCCGCAAATCTCCCAGATCTTCCAGCTTTTTCTTATACGATTCAACTTGGCTTTCTAGCTTGGCTACTTTATCAGAGGAATGCCTGTAAAACAGCATAAAACACAATGAATACATTGGATGTCTTATCAGTAACAAACTGAGCAGAAGATATGTGGTTTTAGTTGGCCTACTGTACAATGAGATAATGAAATACTGCAAGAAAAACAGGATACATGAAGGGTGCCAAAAATGTGAATGAGCTGGCCACGTATGTATGGGAATTAAAGGGGACACTGAAGTTGCACATTTTCAGACATACACATTTTAGAAGCACCCTATGTAGCATTACATAGAATGCAGAAGCAGATTTATCAGCTCCGTGACACGGGACTAGTTGTAGGATAAACCTAGGGAAGAAGGGAAGGAATGGTTTGCTAAACAAAGAGACGAGAATAGAAGAGTGAGAAGCAAAATGTAGCTTTAGAAAGGAAAGGCAGGATAAAATAGAGAACAAAGAAGTAAAAATAGAGGGGGAAACACACAGAGAAGATATATGGATAGAGATAAATATAGATGGATGGGAGGAGAGTGGGATGGGGTAGAGAGTAATGAGGGAAGGCATAAGCAAAGCAGGTAAGAAACTGGAAATAAGTGGAGCCTAAGAGAGGTGTGGAAAGTTTAATAAAAAGAAGAGAAAGTTCAAATCATATGTTAAGAGAGGAGGGCAAAAAAAAAAGTTTGAAAAAAAAAGTTAAAAAAAAAAAAAAAAAAAAAGGAAAGGAGGTTGAGAGCAACTGGAAAGGAGAATGAGATGTGAAAGTAGGTAGCCTGTAGCTTGATAATGGCTGTGCCAGCCGTTTGGGAAATTCATTCCTGCATACAAGCTATTAGAAGTGCGGCCAATCTCATTTAAAAAAGACTAAATTTTTATATTTTATTGCTCGGTTTATGGATTTAAAAGAAAACTAACAAAGCAGATGCTTTTTATAACAATGAAATGAGAGGCAACAGATTTGTCAGCAGAAAAATAAATCCATCTACTCTTCCTTATCTACCTGACAGCGTTTGCATGCGTTTTGTCTCTAGCACTTTTGCTATAAAGCTGTTCCACCGTTGCTGCAACGTAGTAGTAATAGCTGCTCTGGGGCAAGTGGGATTTGTACTCAAAACCACAAGATTTAGAGTGAATATACAATGTAACAAAAGTTAAACTGTAATCACTGTGACCGTCAGTCAGTGAAACGGAACCTAGATAGAGATTATTTCAATATGTTCTGATGATGCCAAGTCGGCACATTGATAAATGCTGAATCACAATCGGAAGTGGATATAAAAGTCACAGAGAAGACTGATAAAATATAGCTACATTCATTGGACAGACTTGCTGGCCACATGAAGCTGCTCATTAATTGTGTCTCCAAGCCTCCATCTAATGGCTTATGCAGCTGCTTGTGGAAGGACTCCACTAAAGAGAGTGAGTGAGTGAGTGAGAGTAAGATATTTGTGAATAGAAAAAAAAACACCCACTTGTACTCTAGTCCAAGAAAAAGTGCTCAAGGTCTATTATAGAAACCCCAAGACACAAGCTCAGAGTGCTTAAAGTAAGATTTTTCTCTAGGAATGCCTTTACGTCCATAGCTTCCACAGCTGCTGATGTTGTTCTTACAGATATCATACACATGGATTTAATTCAAAGTGGCAATAGTAATTTAAAGAGCCAGTGGTAAAATAACCAGCATCATACCATCTAGCTGTAACGCAATATTACAACACAATATGTAAGATGTAAGCTACGGATATGTTTTATATATAAGCAGCTAATTTGGAGAACATTTCCTATTACATCCATTTGTATATTTGTAATAATAAAACCTGCTAGCTCAAACAAAATAAATTAATTATTCTTATGGATTAAAGCATCGCATTTGTCCTTTACACTACCAGCATCACTTACCTGAGAACATCCATTTCATCCTTTAGTGACTGAGCCTCATCTGCCAGTGTGGTTAAATCTTCATTCTGCTGTCGTACTTCTGCAAGCTCCTTCTCCAGTTCTTCACATCGTATTCTATAATCATCTTTGGATGCTTCAAGCCTGTTAAAGTGACACACAATTATGTTTATGCAAATAAATAAGATATCCTGGGAATACTGGCAAACTTTATTTAGTTTTGTTTTTGGAAACCAGAGCAATGAGTGATCAAAAAAAAATGTTTAAAAGAATCTTTAAAGATAACACCATTTTGAAAAACACACACACACACTAACATTTAGGGCAGAAACAGGTCTATATACCCCTCAATGCAGAATTGATTGTGCTGCAAGAAGACATGTGTGTGGGTATGAATGCAGTAGCACTGCACTGGTAGCATGAAGCCCATGCACTGCAGGTGGGGCATTAGATAACAACTGTGAAACATAACACCCTACATGAGAGAGAACAGAAAGAAAGGGGGATGTTCCAGAAGAAAGGAATCTGTTACTCTTAACAATTAGAATTATGAGTCTAGACAAAAGAAAAAATGTCTATAGCAGTCCCTTTTAAGTTTTCACAATCTCTCTCAAAACAGGAAAGCTACATTTTGTTAAGGCTTAAAAAAAAAAAAAAAAGCACACAACTGCCATAATACATAGAAAAGGAAGCTTGCATTTAAGATATTTTTCACACTGGGTGTCAACTCTCCCTAAATATTCTTAGAGCTGGTTGGAATATTTATTTCCACTTTGGGAAAAGTAAGTTTCTTTCTACAACTTCTTCCCCCACCACAGCTGTTTAATCATTTTTCAGTCAGAGTACCGTATATTCACCCAAACGGAAGGTGTGCAACAAAGGGATAGGTTTACAAGATTTCTATACTTTTACTAAACAAGCCTGGTTGTTGCCTCATCAAATTGCTGCCTCTGTGGGATAGTTATATTGGCTGCCTACACTTCTGCAACACCATCCAAACGAGTTTGCAATGTTTGTGGAAAGGGATAGGCTATGCTACAGGAATCCATATACTGCAGATCTCAGTACAAATATGCTGTTGCTTAAGTGTACCATTAAAGAAGAGCTGACATGGCACTCACACTTGTCCTTTGGACCAATTCCCAGTTAGGCTCCAGCCCTTAGCAAGTATCCCAGTGTGCAATTTACACTTAAATGAGTCGAAACCAGAGCTCCTCCACAATACATTAAAATGTCAGATTCATAAAGAAGAGAAGGGGCAAGTTCCACCAGAATACAGTGTATTTACATGGAAGAACTGCCATTTGATATTCTTGTGCTACAGCAAAAAAAAAAAACACTCTTCATACTCTAATACACAGACTTCTTGTAGAAGAAACAGGGAGGTGCTTTACCTCTGATATAAATGCTAGTTAATAGGTGGCCTTTTCTTTAAGGCCTCAATCACATTGTATTATATATATCATCTGAAAATGTTCAAATGCTTAAATAAACAACCAAAATATCCATCATAAATGAAACCCACTATACAAACTTTCTTCCTGTATCTTTATGAATATAATTAAATTAAAACACACACACATATTGTATATATATATATATATATATATATATATATATATATATATATATATATATATATATATATATATATATATATATATATATATATATATATATATATATATATATACAGCTTTCTTTTAAGAGAAGCTTATGCAGAAATATAAATGTACAATGGAACTTTGTTTTTGGAAAAGAATTCCAAAACGTCCAGCTATGCATGTATGGCCAAATTTTCCTCTTTTATAATCAGTTAATTTGGCACTTCAATATTTGTAAAAAAAAATATGTACCTTCTAAAAGGGGGTGACTTGCATAGGTTTTCTAAAGATCAGATTATTCATTTTTCACAACAAACAACCTTTTACAATATTTAAGACATAACGTGCATAACGTTTTGGTAAATGTAAGTGGCCTGTACTGTAGAAAGATTATGCTAAAGAGACAAAGGCGGGATTGTTTTCTTCTCCTCGTCACAATTTCCAGGAAACTTAAGGGAAGGGAGTCTTGGGAAACAAATGCTGACAAGATTGGTCAAGAAGGTTCTTGTCCCTTATTACAGTTTCTCTAAAGAATAAGGTAGATGAAACATGTTTTTTGTTCCCTCACACAATTTTTATTGAACAGATATCAACAATACAAGATTCATACAATATCAGTTGGTTTGAATGACAGGTAAAGAATACAGATTTTACATATTACCTTACAGTAAAAGTTACTTGTCTTTGCCTCCAAACTATCTGAACATAACTCCACAATTTTCCTTTTTCTATGGTACTGAAGCTAGCACTTTGATATTGCAATGAAACCTGTTTTTTAATGCATATTTCTTCAGGATTCTCCCCAAGATTTCCCTGCCGCTAGTAGACATGGAGCTGCCTGGCGGGCACACAGACCCACAATGCATGCCTGTGTGGGCCTCCAAAAATGGCAAAGCTCTAGCCCAAAATAGCCCGGTGAGAACACTTTTTTTAAAATAAAATATTAAAAGGCAAAAAAAAACATTTGGGACTACTGTGGCCTTTTAACGCTAATCATAGAGAAAAAAAAAAGTAAATGTACAATTACAGAAGTCTATAATTCCCTCCTTACCTAAATGTTTCTTCCTGCAGCTGTTCGAGCTGTGTTTGCAGTTGTAGATGCCGCCGTCCTGCTGGGCTGTTTGGATCTTCCAAGGAGTCAGACTGGTTCAATCGTTCCATGAGAACCTGATTCTCTGCCAATAAACTGCTCTTCTCTTCTTGGAGTCCAGCAACCTGAGACAATGCAAAACATTCTAAAATAGTTTAAATGACAATGAAATTACACCAACTTCTATATAAATCCCATTAAAGAAGGTTCCAATACCCATGTAATATTAGCTTTAAAAAGCATGCCACAAACATATACCAGGAATGTAAGCAGTACTCTCCACCCTGTAATCTTGTACAGCTTTGGGTGCATATCTACAGATGTCCCCAGACACCTTTCAATTTCATACAGTACTTTTTCTAATATAGTTTAGTTATGAAATAATATTAAAGGCAGATAGCTCAAGTAGAATTTTTAAGACAACTGGAGAGAGGCAGTTCTGCTAGAGTTTGAAATTTCAAAATGTTAATTTGAAAATCTACATTGGACTTTTTTTTTTAAATTGCTAATCATTTACTAAATAAACAAAATTACAGATTATTGTATGGACACTTAAGTGGCCTTCAATAAGCATATATTAGGTTAGATGAGAGAAGGGAGAGGGTGTTACCCCCAAAACAAATTATTTTTATTCAGCATTAAAATGATCACTTCAGTGCTCTTATGGAATGCTCTCTAAAGAATAGTTACGTAGGCATTGATAAGAACAAAAAAAAACCTTTATTAAACATGTACTGTGCATTTCACAATTAAAAGCAAATCTAAGAATCCTAGATTATGAATGCATCTGATAGAGGAGAATCCGTAGTGTATGCAAAAAAAAAAAAAAAATTTTTGTTTTTAAATGAAAAAATACCAAAATAAACATTTACAAACTCACATCTCTTCAGTTTGCAAAATGCAGCTTTTGTTAGTTGACACCCCTGAAAATCCCTAAGATTAGCATAAAATTCATAATTCCATTTGGCCAATCAGGAGAAAAGCAGAGGTTAGTTGTATTGCAAAGCAGCCTGGGATATGTAGTCTCTCTATCTTTATGGTCCGATTCGGATGTGAGCTCAGACCCCACCCAACCATGTGATTCCACTAGAAATGTCAAACTCTGTACTTGGCTGCCTCCCTATGCCTATCTGGTCATGTAACCTTCCTGTGGGTGTGCAAAGCTGGATTTTACTCTCCTGCATTTAACTTTGTAAGTACACTGAAGTTATCTATAGAAAATCGATATTTTTTGTTATAATCACTGCCTGTTTCTTACCAAACATTTGATACCCAGAAAACTTATATATACACCTTTAAGTAATAAGTAAAAAAAATCCCCAGGCTGTGTAAACTTTGGATCTCTCCAACAACTAAATGAAGTACTGTGGCTGGAGTGGACTCACTCAGTGTGGAAGTACCAAACTGAAAACTACTCTCTCTGAAATAAATATATATATATTATATAGTGGTCTGCCAATTTAGATAGAACTCCCACATGGATAGGTGCACTTCAGACACAATACTTCATTCACAGGGTTGAGAGATCTGTAGCTTATACGGCCTACGGTCATGACTGAAAACTATCAAGTAACTGTATAAATGTAGTGTAGAAGCTTAGTAAAAGAATAAAAGATTATTCCCCTTCCCAAGAATGATTTCGTTTAGAAGGGAACACTTCATACAAATGCATATGTCTGTCTAATGCTCATGTGACATGATTTCATTACCCTTCCTATAACATTTAAACTTTGTAAACATTATAAAAGCTTTTAGTATAAAAAAAATAGGTGGTTTCTACTGGATAAAATATAAAAAAAGGAGGTGTGCCATTTTCTCTTTTGTTGTCATGACATCTTTTTTACATAGTAGAAGGAAGCCAAGAAAATCTATTGTATACTCACAAACCTGTGCTTTTTTTTTTTACCATCTTTTTGAATGAAAAAATAGCTAGGGCTACACAAATACAGACTTGAGGTTCACTGTGAGTCCTTGATAAAACATTGTCCAGAGATCATTAGAAATCCCTAGGGAAGCTAAAGCAGAACAAACCACAGGTGGTGCTCAGGTTAAAGATGAGATACGTTCCTGAGAATGTCTTTAAAAACTGAATTTATATGCAACTGATCCCTGAATAATAAGAACAACAACATAATATAATGGCTCGTATGTGTTAATAATACAGTAATGATAATACCCCTGTACTGTAGAAATAAGTTACAGAAACTATTGTGCTCTTTCTTTCAATTCAAACAAAGAGAATATAAGATAGGGCTCCCAAGGCTTTTTGTAGGAGTTTGTTTTTAAGTATGGAACAGAAAGTCAGGTTGTCTGTATCCTGGGGACCACATGTAATTGCTTTTCATCCTTTGCAGTTATGCTTTTGTGAAGTACATGATATCAAATGTTTTAATAAAATAAAGGCACAAAATGCATAATTAAATTAAATTATACTTGTACTTATAAATTATTTTCCATTATACTTAAAACAAATATTTGGTTCTATTCAATGCTAAAATAGTGAGACTCATTTAATGCCCCCTTATAACTGCACAAAAACACCATGCATTATTTCATTTGAATAGGACAAATGCCTACAGAACTCAATTACAACTTGATAAAATCGTGAATAATAAGTGCACACTCAGCCATTCCAATTGAAAAAAGAAAAACAAAAATATAAGTGTTAAATGCTGGTGCATTCTGCCTTGTCGCCATTATTAGTTCTCTCTTGGAAAAACAAACTCCAATGCATCTGCAAACCAAAGCCGCATTGTGTTAGTATGTGTAGGATGAGGCGAGTGTGGATGTGGCATTCACAATTTACCCTTTCTTCTAGATCATTACATTCATATCTCAGTTTATCTCGTTCCTCTTGGATAGAGTACGCCTTCACATTCACGGAGAGCAAAATAAGGACAGTTGTTAGCAATTTGGAGCTGCTGTAAAATGCAATATTGTATTTGCTCATTGAGATGTACTGTGTCTATATGTATGTGACACAGTGTTTCAGAAAATCAGAGAGAAGAGCAACATTGACCATTTCACTTGGAGAATTACAGATAAAATACTTAGAAACCCAAACAAGAGTCCATCTAAAAGTAGCCAGCTGGATATGTAAACCTGAGACGCACCTTGTAACTTTTTTTTTTTTAAATCACAACAGTGATAATTACTGCAGTTCAAGAAAAAAAAAAAAAAAAAACAAACAAACAAACACTTGTTTGTCGAGCATGTGCCAATTAATATTAGCTGCTGCGTAAGGCATGGACATATTTTTTTTGGGGGGGGGGGGGGGGGGGGGGCTTTTTGTCTTTTGTGTTGGTTACATCACACCATGAGAGCTGGATAATGAGGGTGTGCGTTTCAGTAGAGGAAGGAATGAGGGAAATGTAAATGTTGCTCTCTCACACGCACCCAAAGTATCATTGAACCCTCAAGGGTCCTGTAGATGCAAATAGATGTATGATTTTTTTCTGCTTAATTAAGCTCTTCGTAAGACTTAACACACATACATACACAATACAATCATTGTGCAGTGGTTCTTTTAAGGCTACGCTTAATTACAACTTGTACATGTTTATCACAATTCCCACTGTAAGGCTTAATATATGGATAATATATGGATATGGATACTAACCTGCATATCTAATTCATGACATCTTTGTGCAATTTCTTCTTTTGCTGCCAATGCTTCATTTAGTTCCTCAGTTGTTTTTTTAAACTATTTAAAAAGAGAAATCAAAATGAGTGATAATACAGATTTATTCATGATACTTCTGTACTTTTGGAAATAAAAACACACTTCGAGCAATTAGAAAAAAAAAACTACATACAATTTAGTTTTCTTTAGATACAATCACTACAATCACCATATTACTTGGTCTCACACCTTGGCAATAGCCATATTTAGTTTTTTGTTTATTATAGTTATCTTCATCACATCACGTTGCTTTATACTTCAATAATTATATTATATTTTCACATACACTTTTTATACCCATTTAGGGTTTTCTTTTTATAGGGTCTACCAGGTTCATGGTGTGCAAACACATGTTAATGATTATCATCATCATTATCATCATTATTTTTCCACGCCTCTATTTTTTTATATATATTAGACCATCTGTCTATCCCTATGATGCAAAGATAGCATAAAGGGGTGTAAATAAATCTAGAGTATACAATACCACAACGTTATTTTAGTTTTAGTCGATTATAATAAATGTTCTTAGTCATTTTTATTGTAGCCTATAATCTTTCATTGTATTTACTCTTTTTACTTTAATCAATTCAGTGTCAAGCACTATAGGAGCTATCGTCTAGGGCTCCACCATAGTCACTTTCAGTGACTAAATATTTACTATATATATATAGAAAATAAAAGATTATTAAAAAAAGAATATACTGACAAATAGATTTATGAAGACAAACATTTGCAGTAAAGTATTATGATTTGGTTATTAGACAAGACATTCATTTTACAAGAAAATTAAGCTAAAAGAAGTAGATTGTTACCTGACTATCAAGTTCAGCATAAGAATCATTTTTTATGGAGACTGGAGTTTCTTTACTCATCAACTGCAATTAGATTACATTAGAATAGATTAGATACGAGAGGAACAAGAAACATTTGAGAAATTCAGTTTGAAAAAAGTAGCAATCCATAATTCACTCCTGTAGCGTGCAATATTACTTAAAGGTGAAATTAAGGATAACATTTGGAGATGACACATATGCACTATTGGAAAATATAGCAATGGAGAGTTTGTCGTAGAGTTCACCAACTCCAAATACTCCCTCAACCACCTCCTTCCTTCTGCCCATGCCATATGCCTCTCTTCACCTCCTCAAGATAACTGCCTCCAAGATTCCTCTTATAATGCCCCTCACCTTTGGAATTATTTACAACACTGTCACTTCCCAGCTTCTCAACACTACCTTACCATGGTTAAAACCCGTATATTAAGAGAAACTTAGCAACTTGTCTCCTAATAACTAACCAAACAAGATAGTGAATGTCTTGTTTCATGGACCCTGCTGGCTCATTGGACAACCAACTTCTTTTTTGTCTCTAATGACACTGTAGTCCCAAAAACATTAGCATGTATTGTAAAGTTTTTAAAATAGGATACATTTTTTAAAAAGTCATTTTGTAACAACAATAAGTGGTCTATAGGGTGGTAAAAATTACACTGAAGTGAATAAACAATGGGGTTGTTTTCTTCTGTTCTGTCCTGACATGTTATCGAAGATGAGGGGCAGGGAGTCTTACAGAGGGTTTGCCTGCAACTCATTGTGTCCATATTCTCATTTAATAGAGTGTAAATTAGATAAGAAAAGACAATTACATGGTGTTCTATAAGTGTTTACACTTTATCGCACAGGCAGTTCAAAGATTTTTTATATTTGTTGTGTGATTGGTAATTTATTGGCAATTTTCTTAAACTAATATAATCTACATGTTTTGAAGTGTCCTTACTCTAAAGTAAACATTGCACAAGGAAAATTATGTCTCAAGAGTATAAGCTTTGGGCACTGAGGTACTGAGGAGTCATGTCACCCCCCTAAAATAAACATTGCAAGCAACCAGTAACCTTGCACTGAGGGTGTGGCAGGAGTAGATCAAAGAGGACAAAATAGATGCCTACAATATTCCAGAGAAATTATTTTAAAAAAGTGATTATATTAAATTTTAATAAATTATGACCAAAAGCTTTTAATAAAATGAAACATTACTGCGATTATGCTACATTTCAAAATATGCCCGATTAGAGTGTCTCTTCAAGGTGCAACATTGTGTATATAAAATTTGTGAAGTGGATTGTTCACACAAAGAAACATATAAATTAAAACAAATCTGCAGTTTTTTCAATTTAGATACTGTGAAGTGATTTCTTAAAAATGCATTCATACAAGCTTGATACAAAATCAAAAGATTTCGGATTAAAGTATTTGGATGATCTCACTGGTCTGTAAACTTTATCTTGAGGTGATTTTAATTAGCCTTTTGATACAGCAAAGACAGTTGCACAATTACTTTATTTGTATAGTTTAATTTATAGTTCTCAATGATTTGTGTTTAACTCACAGTTTTAAGGCAGCCACCGCTGGAAAATGAGCACACAAAGAAAATCACAGTCCTTGAATGATAATAGAACATCTACAAATCTGCAAGTCAGTCACCAAACAAACAAATCATTCTTCATAGATGATGTTACTCATGTTAATTTAGATTTATCAGTAAATGGCAGTAGGCTTTGTTTCAGAAAGATAGTCAGAATGTCATAAAAGTTTAACCAAAATATAACCAGAACATTTTGTGCAATGCAGAACATTATTAGATGTCATTTTATGATAATCTCCATAAAAGGAACATTAACAAAAACATTGGATATGCCAGATAATGTAGGACATCATAATATACTTTTCTAAGGTGATTGTATGTTTTATTTATATATGTTTGATAATGGCTAAGGATTGAAGAGCGAGGCATTTGTGGGCACATTTGCATGCCCCAGCTCAGCTTCCCAGAATGCAGTGTAATAACTGTTTTTCTCGGAATTCTGAGCTGGAAGCAGGTTTTTTAGACATTCAAATGTGAACACAGATGTACTTTTTATTTACTATATACACATACACACATCTGGTTACAGAAAGATGTTCAAGTAACCCAACCTCACCGCTGGCATTAGTGGGTTAACATATGACATTAGCTAAAGGTTTTCTCCCATTACCTTACCTCTTGAATGGCAGTCATGACCACGTGCTGCACAGCCTCCTCCATTATCATGATAGTTTGGATGTACTCTAAAACAGAAATATGGTATTGCTCAAGTGATAAAAGAAAGTAAATAAAAAAATAAAATAAAAAGCTTATTCTTGAATCTGCTATGTGTATTTAACAATCCAACAGCCATAATATCACATGCATGAAAAGGCTATGGATATGGCTGTGATCTCAAAAAACAAACACAAAGACCGCTGTAACAGGGATTTTGAGAGCCCATGCTAACTTACTCCATAGGTGTGTGAATAATCTACAAGTCATAAAGAGCAGAATTGAGGTCTGTCTTGGGAGCAAACACAGCATATCTCATTACCAATTGTATGAGAATGGAGATCCTCAGTAAAGAAGGTAATGAGTAAGGGGGGGGGGGGGGGGGGGGGGGAAAGAAACAAAAAGTTTCTCACTGTCAATTACTAGCAGCCCACAATTTCTATATAAAGGGGATCATACATGGGAAAACAGGTATAACGAGGCTGGGATGCAGAGATGTAACACATTGAGATTTTAATATCATGAATTTAAAAGAGCAGAGTGTAAACAATATAAAAAATTTGCATAAAATACATTAGATGAAAAAGTCAAAAATAAGATGAATCCAATTAGAGAGTTTTAATTCACAGCACCAGTGGAATACATTTTATGTAAATCATTAAGCCCTCTAAAATCAATGCCTGCATCTTATATCCTCACATCGTATTTAGTCAGAGAGAGCTGTTCACATGTTGGTGAAAGGATGAAAAAAACTAGTTTTTTTAATCTCTGTTGAATTTATGTTTCATGCAACAACAAAAAATACAATAAAATAAATACTGCTCTAAAAACGTTAAAATCTGCTCTTAAATGCATAAAGATTTGTAATTTAAGTGCTCGTTTAAAATATCTGGGTTTATTAAAAGGAGAATAATTATGAAGGAGTTTTGCAGAATAGGAACACTGCTCTGGATGTCCTAGTTATAAGGCTGGAGTAAGCTTTATAGAAACAGACACACAAAAAAAAAGTTTAGTTTACGATCAATTGCACTGGAAAGATGTAAGACTACACTTGTTTAAGTACTACTGTGGTCATATTTAAAAAAAAAAAAAAAAAAATTATGTACTACACATAAAAATATGCATTATGGTTTTAGAAGGTAAATAAAAAAAAATGGGGAGTACAGCCTTTAGTTCAATTATCTTTTATATGCAACTAGGAAATTGCCTGTCAAAAATTACGGGAATAAAATTTGAAGCCTGGCAATGCGGTTTGCCACACAATGCGATGTTCTGCCCCCTCTGAGCACCTTTGGCACTCATTGCGAGCACTGCGCTGAGCGCCATTACAGGACTCGGCAACCTGCAACTTTTGTGCTTGGGAATGCCATGTGTGTCTCCACCATCTCCCCCCTGTGGCTTCCCTGTGTCTCTGCGTGTTAAACGCTGACTGCCATTTGTTTTATTTTTAAAGTCCTGCATGCCTGGTGTTGTGGTGTAAATGGTACTGTCTTTGCCGTTGTGTATTTTCTAAGTCCTGAGTGCCTGGTGTTAGTGTGTTACAGTCTTTTGTGTCGTGTATTTTCTAAGTTCTGTGTGCCTGGCCTTGCTGAGCCTCGTTTTCTTCCAGTTTCAGAACCTTTAAGTTTTTTTCGGCTGCCATTTTTTCCCCTCGATTCAGCGATTTTCAATCGTTAAAAAAAAAAAAAAAAAAAAAAAAAAAAAGACAAAATATGCCGCAAATTAACTTGCAACCTTCATTACAGGGCTGGCTCTCCCCCTGTGCTGTGTGTAAATTTGAGGCATATGTGTGCGTTTTTGACGTTTTTTTCCAGTTTGGTGGTTCGGCTGTTAAAGTCGTGTTTTTGCGAGCCCCGCAGTCCATCATACGGGCTGTAATTTTGCTTCCGTCGCAAAGTCCTTGGGCCTCGCTATGAGGCCTCATTGCAGCAAAGACCCGCGTGTCTCGGGACGAGCGCCAGCTAAGTCCCGCGTGTCCAGCCCTGCAATGAGCGCCTTTGGTGGCCATTGCAGCCTAAGTCCTGCATGCCTCAACGGCTCATGAGGCTCGCAAAGCGTGACAACTCGCAGTACGACAACTAAATATGCGATTATGCAGATACCATTTAGGCTTCAATAGATTATCTTCCTGAGGTGGGAGAAGATTTGAATGCATTTTAAGTGAATGTCTGTACAGTAGAAATTTGCCAGTGTTCTCAACATTTTTAAGTCCATTAATTTACAAGGACACACCCACCTGAGCAAATAACAGGTAGCAGAAGAGAAAAAAGCAAAATAGAGCCACGCCGTAGAGAAAAATTGCATATAAAAAGTTAAAAGCTTGTGTTTATCTGGGCCATTATCATGTTTAGTTATCAAAAAAAATATATACCGTATTTTTCGCCGTATAAGACGCACTTTTTCTTCCCCAAAACTGGGGGAGGAAAGTTGGTGCGTCTTATACGGCGAATATACCTTTTCAAACTGCCTCTGTCCTCTTGATCTCACCCCAGCGCTTCCTACCAGCATTGCGTCGGCCGGTGCGTCCTAGTGACGTCACACACGCAACGCTGCAGTACACGAGGAGTGCTGGTAGGAAGCGCTGGGGTGAGATCAAGATGGCAGAGATCAGAAGAAAGGTGAGGATCAGGAGGGTCAGGGAGGGTCAAGGGCTCCCAAATGCTGCAGTATATGTATGTGTATGTGTGTATGTATGTGTGTGTATATATGTATGTATTTATGTGTGTGTATATGTGTGTATGTTTATGTGTGTATGTATATTTATGTGTGTATGTTTATGTGTGTATGTATATTTATGTGTGTATGTATATGTGTGTATGTATATGTATGTATGTGTATCTATATATATATATATATATATATATATATATATATATATATATATATATATATATTTGTGTGTAATGTAGGTGTGTATCTGTGTGTAAAGTGTATTTGTGTTTGATGCAGATTTTTTTTTTCTTGTTTTCCTCCTCTAAAAACTAGGTGCGTCTTATCTGCCGGTGCGTCTTATAGGGCGAAAAATACGGTATATACTAGGCCCTAACAAGCAACACCAACAGTCTCCTTCCCTGCATATCTCAACGACTTGTGTCCAGGAATCTAGAATCACATATATAGTTGTGAGTAATTTTTTGACGGGCAAGTCGCTAGTCACATATAATAGTTGTCAAACTACGAGATGTCGCCACGTTTTGCGTGGTGTGTACGACTTAGCAATGAGTGCCGAAGGAGATCATCGCCGGTGAGGCGAGCAGTGGAGGTAATGAAACACATGGGACTTAGCCTACAAACACTTACAAAACGTGGGTTCTGCAAGCTGCAAGCAGTTGACGAACGCCGGACTTAGAAAAAAAAAAAATGACGCGGCGCGGAACTTAGAAAAAAAAAAAAACACGACAAAAACATTACAGACCGCATGGGGGGGGGGGGGAGCCATGACATCTGCGAGCGAGTAGGAACGCAAATTGAAGTCGAATTTGACGAGTTTCGGCACTCGAAAATTTTGGCGGGCAAAAAAAAAAAGAAAAGAAAAATGAGGCTACACGACCCCGCACTGTGCAAAACACTGCCAACTGCGTTGCATTTTCACACGAGGTACAAAATACACGATAACACAGTAAAAAAAAAAATTAAATACAACATACGCAAAATACGAAATTAACAGCCGAACAGCAAAAAACAAACCCCCCCCCCCCCCCCCAAAAAAAATACAACAAAAACATCACACACAGCACAGGGGGGGCAGGGGGCTGGGGGTGGAAACAGCCACGACATATGGGAGGGAGGTGGAACGTGAATTTAAGTCGATTTTGATGAGTTTCGTCACTCGAAAATCGCCTATGCGAGAAAAAAACGTCCGCCCCCAAAAAAATTAAAACGAGGCTACACGACCCTGGACCGCAAAAAACACTGCCAAAAGCGTAGCACTTTCACACAGGAACTTACAAGCTAAAAAATACACTATTACAAATGACGGAAAATGCTTGCAAGACGCGTAACACATTAATAACATTACAAATCTACAAAGGCGCTTTACACAACTGAACCAACTGTTTGCCCTCGCGCACGCTGCCTATTTAGAATGCACATTTGGGACATTCATTACACTTTATAAGCAGAGCACTAACTGTACATTGTATGCAGACGGAAAATACAGATTGTTAGCTCTTCAGGCTATTGATTGCTGGATATATTAATTACAAATAGGTCAAGTATATTAATTTATTCTGTAACTAATTCATTCGTTATTAGTTAACTAAATTTAGATAAATATACATCTCTCTTTCTGATGAGTGAAGAAGGTGCTCAGAGGAGTAAAAGTACACGAGAGGAGAGGCTCGCAATGAACGCCGAAGGTCCTCAGAGTACAAAAAGCTTTACATTGGGTGTCAAACAGCATTGCCATGGCTTCAAATTGTATTGCCCCTTCATTTTTGACAAGCAAGTCGCCAGTTATAAATAATTGCAAGAAGTTTTGTTCTTTACTAGTAAACGGTTCTATAAATAGGGTAATTTATATAGGAAAAAATTGCTGAAATGTTTTAGTACTATTACAAGTTGTTGTGAATTTAATTAAAATCATTTGAGTACCATCAGAATGAATAAAGGGAGAAGAGGGTGTATGTGTTTTTTTTACCTCAACACACATTTTTGTTGGTTTATGGTCCTTCAAGGGCCTGCAGATTTGAGGGAGGGATACATCATGTGTGCACCGCTACTAGAGCAGCAGGTCAGAAAGAATCGGACACAGAGCTCATTGCCCTTTTTTTGCTTCCTCTATGTTCAGATTACTGCTGATCATAGAACAAACACAAAAGCAACTTTGCATTTGCAGCCCACCTACACAAGGGCTTAATTGTCCCAAAATACCCAGCTTCAGAGCAGTACATTTTAAGATGCTTCAGGATCACACAGCAGCTTTTTAAAGTTACCATTAAAAAAAAAAACACAAAAAAAAACAAAACACCACAAAATACATACAATGTTGAGAACAAATGTCACTAGGATACTATTCCTGTTCACCATGGCGACCTAGCACCCATAATTTGTCGAGCCCTGATCTAAGATCATGAATACCCCTTGATAACATCCTGTCACAGAGTTCAAAAATAAATAGGGATGCAGTTTTCAACACAATGGCAAAATTGTAAAGTATTATTACCATGCTTTTGTTCACATTTTACAGCACAACCCAAAATCAGCTGTAACATCCGACCAAGTTCTGATGCATCAGAGTGTTCTCCGATCAAACTAACATCTGGAAGTGTGAAGTCATTGATCTGATGGCCCAAAATCTGAAAAACAAGTATAGAAGTTTAGTTCTAGATCTCGAATATAAGCACATCATTACATAACATAACAGTGTTGGAAAAGAACCCTGGAGCCTTATCCCGTAAACTTTTTTTGCTTCTGCCTCCAAATGGTTTCCATAAGTAAATTGCATATCTATAAATGGCCTCCCTCCCTAGCTCAAAAAAAAAATATCTACCTGGCTCCCAAAAATGATATATTTGAATCCACTCCCAATTATTAGTATTACTCTGTTTTTTAGTGCATGTGGACATTGTGGAAGCAGTATAAATGCCTACTTCCTATGGAGAGAACCATGGGGCAAGCATAGGTGGTCTGGAAGGGAGACAACTAGGCTAGCTACATGAGTAGCAAAGGTGATGTAGTCACTATGGAATCTCCCTGTATCATTTAGTTGCCAATACAATCTAGACCCTTCTATTCCCACCCCAGAAACCCTCTAAAAACAGGATCAGAGGAAGGACCAAAGCCAGTTATGGAGGATGTCATTGTGAAATAATTGTGGGAAATTATGTAAATGCTGTGGTGACAATGGCTCAAAGGGGTATACAACACTTAACTCCTACGAACCTTTGCAGTTTCCCACAACAATCACTTCATTGGACAACTAGACTAGGTAGTTAACCTAGTTCCCACAGACTGACTGAACAATGCACATTGACATCTCCAGTGGAGTCTCTGCTAGGGTTGCAGTGCCACTTTGCATCTGGAGAAGCTGTTGGCTTCCAGCTCTACCCAACAATTTCCTGTTTCTTTGCATGAGCAATGCTAGCTCGGGTCACATGTTAAAAAACTGACTGGACTGTACAGAAAATGCATAGAAAGAGGAAGTTAATGGTAGGAGCTTAAAACCAAATGTTTGTTAGCTTTCCATAAGGAAGCTTTCCTTTCTTTAATATGAAAGTAAAACAGTACAGTATAAGAAAGTGTCATATGTATACATATCAATTTGCTTAAAAAAAAGTAAATCCCAAACAATCCCTCTAAAATGTGTTTTCTATGGTTTGGACCAATGCATAAATGCATCACAACTAAAAAAACAAAACTAAAAAAAACTAGTAATGCTGTAAATCATATACAATTTACTAAAACAATATAGACAGGCTTGTAACAGTATTTTTAATAATAATTACCTCGTGATTATAGTCCAAGATGCCTTTCAGTATCTTCTTCAGATTACTTATCTGCAATACAAAAAAAATATTATGCATGGGTAGTGTGGGTTTATATTGACTTTTGTTTTAAGATAATTTTAAAAAAATAAAAAGGCACACCTTAAATCCAAATTATAATTACCACATGATGTGCAGTACTCGTGTGTTCAGGCAGTTCAATTTATGCCTATACATCTCCTTTTGCCACAAGAGATTTTTTTGTGCATACTTGGATATTTTGTACTGTATATACACTAAAGAATGAAGGGCTGAAGCTGTCAGACATGTATGCCCCTTAGGATAACAGAAATGAAGAGCTTCTGGAAGAAACTTCCAACCCTTCACTCAACTTTAGTTGCATCTCTTCTGTATTTGTGCTTTTTTAAATGGACGTGTGAGATTATTTACTGGCAAAAGGCTGTAAATTAGGGCATAAGCATGAATGTAACTGGCTGTAAATAAACATTGCTTTGTGCTATATATATATATATATATATATATATATATATATATATATATATACACCGTATATATATATATATATATATATATATATATATATATATATATATATATATATATATATATACCGTATATATATATATATATATATATATATATATATATATATACACACCGTATATATATATATATATATATATATATATATATATATTTTTTTTTTTTTATTTTTTTTTATTTATTTATTATTATTATTATTTTTTTTCTTAAAGAAAAACAAATGCTCACACTGATATTAAATGGCCTATACTATCAGAACACTTCAACATTCCTGTAAAAGGGGATTGAAAGCATTTCTTACTTTGTTACATCCAAAAGAGGGTTTATGATAATGATAAAGCAGAAAAATGTATTCAAATGTGTAACTGATCTTGGGGCTTGCCTCTGTCAGTCAATGTGCATTAG